>JAPFUF010000116.1:0-27491 GCA_030780645.1 Aschersonia sp. MBC 508 | reverse complement strand
GAGTAAGTAAACACGCAGACCACGATTTTTGAACATACAGACCCAGACTAAACCTAAAGCGGTAAATGTACTTTTCCTTAGACTTTATTAGCAAAAATACATCCTAGATTTCTGTCACGGGTTTTGTGCACATAGTCAATTTGAACGCGTTTTTTCAGCTTCTATTGAGGCCGCTGTGCCGCAGGCGGCGGCCAATGAGATATTCAGCGCTTTCTCCGGTAAAGTTCTTTTCGGCTTTCTCACATACTGCCCTTCTCTTTTCAACCAGATGATAGTCTCCTGCCAGAGTAAGTAAACACGTAGACCCGGATTTCCGATCATACAGACCCAGACTAATCCCAAAGCGGAGGAGGTATATATCCTTAGACTTTACTAGCAAAAGTACATCCTAGATTTTTATCATGTAATGTGCATATAGTCGATTTGAACGCGTTTTTTCTATTGAGGCCGCTGTGCCGCTGGATTATGCCACATAACCGGGTGGCCGGTCTCTGGAAAACAGCTGCTCTGAGCAGATAAGGGACTTGGCCCAGCGCTAGAATTTGGCGTATATAGAGGTACCTGCCCTCCTTGAAGATATGGCCTGCTATTTGGAACCATTTGAGGCTATTATGCCGGCCAAGGGGCTACTTGGTGATAGTAAGGTTGGCGTTGTTGCACTACTAACGCTGCTTAAGTGGCTTATAAGGCGTTGGCTGCGTTTCTGATGCCATGATTAATGCATAGGCAGCGTTATTGTGCGGCGGCGGCGATGTTCTGTGGCCTCGTTATTGTACGGCCTCATTGGACGGCCTAGTCGCGCGGCCGCGTTATTCGCGATCTCGTGATCAATGCACATGAAAATCTAAGATGTACTTTTACTAACAAAGTCTAAGGAAAAGTACCTTATCCGCCTTGGGCTTAGTAGTTCAGCTCGGATGCAGATTCTGACCTGCCGGCTTCGCCTCGTCAAAGCGTCGATCCCTGAACTGCTGACGAGTCGAGACTCATTAGCCTGCAAAACAACAGATGTCCTCAGAAGTCTTCCCGATTGACAGCGCTGGAGTAACTCAAGACTCGCATGGAACAGCGAGGATGCAGCCAGGACCCAGCCTCATCATACCTTCTCTCTCCATTTACGCCGCTTCAATCAGGGATAGTGACTGTCTGAAACTCGATTCCATTTAGAGGAGACGGGGCTTACTTAACGACGACAGGAGTGTAAGTCAGTATGGGGCACCCGATCAATCACGCTAAATATTCACAAGGACCGAACTCGCTCCGCGGGACATAACAGCTCACACGGTAAAGCTCTACGCAATCCAAGGGAGCGCAATTCAAGTTGGTAAAAGGCTTCTTGATCGAAGTAGCTAAAAGTTCAACACTCGGGCTTTTTAATCAGTAGAAATCGGTTTCTATCAATAGACCGTTGCGGAGTACAGAGAAGCTGTAGCGCTAGGCCGAGTTAAGCGGCTCGCGGATCATCGATGGTAACGCTATCTGCACAGCCACTGGTAATAGTGAGCTTTGGCCACGTGATCCGCGTCTTTCTGCCGGGACTTGGGAGCTTCTCGTCATCGAGATGCATTCACACAATGCAGTAGCAATAGCTACCTCAGCAGCAACGCCTACAGCTCATCTCAGTCAACCCGGACTGAGTCGGAACCACGGTTCTACCATATCATCAGCAATCTTACCCATTCGCTTAACTCAGTAATGGAAGAGGAGCGTCTATGGAAGTTCCGCAAGCCAGAGTGGCTCAATAGCGCCTGGGCTCGCAACGCTGGCGTCTATGCTTCGGGAGCTCTGGTGCGTCATACCCGCAATCGCTCTGTCGAGACAAACCCTTCGCGACCGGGAAAATATCAAGTCAAAGAAGGGGAAACTGTGAGAAGCCAAAATGAACTGACGTAAGCCTCTACATGTTCAAGTTCTCGATTGCGTTCTACGTCATGCTCGACTCGGCGGTCTGGTCAAAGTCGAACCGAAATGGATCCAACGTACATGTCAAATTTGTCGACTGGCTACCACTCGTCTTCTCCAGCCTAGGCATGCTCATCATCAACTCGGTCGAGAAGCAACGCCTCAGTGCCGACTCGTTCAGTTATAGTGGCTCTGGGGTGGCGTGGAAGGCTCGCGTGGTGCTCTTTCTCGGGTTTGCTGCCCTTGCGGGCGGTATGGCAGGCGGCGTGACCGTCTTTGTGCTCAAATTCGTGGTTCCTGGTGTGACCATGCCGGCACTAGGCATGGGCGTTGAGAATCTCGTCAGCAATGCGCTGGTGGGATTCAGCTCCGTGGTGCTTTGGATCTCTCAGAACATGGAAGACGAGTATTCGTACAATCTATCGATCTGAGAGTGAAGCTCGCGACGCTGGAAGAAGCAAGAGGTAGTGCCACGCCGGAGTTGGTTGAGGGATTGTATTGTTACTGGAACGCGCGAGTTTTGCTGACTTGCATAATTGTATGCCACATGAAGTGAAGCGTCATTTTTGAGACTGTAGTGCCTGTTCTCTTTCTACATTCCTTTCCCTCTGTCACTTTTCCTGAGTTTTCTGTCCTCTTCATCCGATTTCCATCAACCTGAATGTTGTTCGAGGCGACATCGAGGCGACGACTTGGCCCAACGCTAGACCTAGGTACACTTATTCTTGGGCATGCACACCGCCCGCCCCGTAGGGCCGTAGCGCTGCAGCGTGCCGCCACGTTGGAAACCCCGCCAACGCTCCTGTAGGGACAACAAGCCATTTCAATGTTACAAATCAACATCGCTTCACGTATCTACGTTTCTACAGACTGGCATCGCGATGAGCCAAAGAAGCCAACTGAATCATAACGGCATCGGCCGCACTCGCGGCGCCATCGGTGTCACCGCGCAGCCCAACCTTTTTCGCAACCAGCTGACGCGCCGTCCGACAGCATCCTCTAACCCCTCTGCCGAAACGGCGCGCCTCGACGTCGAAGTTCTTGACACATCAGAAATCGTAGTACGCAATCAGCTGGGCGAGATACAGATTGACGATCCGCCAACCCCTGTGCTGGAAGACACAGACGGACAGGCTGAAGATCGGGAGGAAATTGAAAGTACGAAATGGGACGTCATCAGCGCAATACACCATTTCGACGTATTTTAACCCAGACCTGCAGGGGAGAGACAAAGACTTGTTGAGGCAGTCAAGAATCATCGCATCGATCGCGCCATTGTACCGCATCAACCGGAAGGTACGTGACGAATTACTGACCAAGCGGCTCGCGCTAAAGCGACGTGCAGAGCTTCTCGAGGCAGTTAAGGCGAGTTTGCGCGTCAAGGTCACGGCACTGGCAAATGACAATTGGATGTTCGAGCCGGAGAACAAGCATTCCTGATGCGATGCAGGAGATTGTGTCCCGCCCACTTCATCAACGATGCTGAGAGCCAACGATCTAGGAGCCTCAACGCTTTCCATGTTTTGATCCCCGCCTAACAATCATGGCGCCTCTTTTGCGCTTGTCTGCCAGGAGAAACTAAGAAACAAGAAGGCCCGCGCTTCAGTCCAGTCCCTCCGCCATTGGCGCGTCAGGGCCTCGAATGGTTCGCCTCGATGGCCGTTGCGATGCATCCCCAGGAGCAGTGGCACCACCACCAAACAAGCCGCTCATCATGTCCATTAGAGGATTGCTCTGCCTTGGTTTCTGGATGCCAAAGTACATTTCGGCAATCATTTCCAACGGTTCAGCCCACGAATCCGTCTCATTGATGTGCAGGGCGTACTTGGACACAAGGCCCTTGTACACCTCTGGTGCTGCTCGTTGGATCGCGAGTAGTAAGAGGCCAAGGAAATTTAGCAATGGCAGGCTGGGGAAGATGGGTATTTGGGCGCTCGCGCTCGAAACTTGCTGCTCGCCGAGGCCAGGATAATCAGTCCTGAGAGCGCTGGTGAAGAGCTGGTAGCATGAATTGGCGGCACGCACATTGCCTATCAGCAAGTAGGGAAAAATAGCTCGCGCGGCAAAGTGCGGCGCAAGATGGGCCTCGCCTTCTTGGTACCATATGTATTCCATCTTGAATAGGAGTTCGGGGGATTCCTTGGTGCCAAGGATCAGATGTCGCTCTGCTTCGTACGTGTCATGTTCTTCGGCGAATAAGGAGCCTGCGACGTGGTGTAGTTCGGGATCTCCGGCTGGATAATCGCCGAATTTCGCCGACCACCTATAATCACGATTGAAGAGATTAGAAGGATGTTGCATGCAGTTGAACTCCTCGACTATTTTCTAGAAATCGAAGCTGCTGGTAGCACTTACCCTATTATTTCGCCAATGAACTTCTTCCTCGTAGGTTCTGCGGCATTGAATAACCGCAAACACTCCAGTAAACGACCCTTGGATATTGAGTCGCTCTTCAGCTCCGCCTGCTTGTAGACATCGACCATCATGATGCACAAGTCGCCGCCGCTCCCACCCTGCCCAGCCTTGAGCAGTGACTGTGCGACATTGCAGAGTATGTCAATTGCGGACGCCCAGTTCTTGGTCTTGATGTAGCGAGACGCCGCGACGCGGGTTTGCTGTTGCGCTTCGTAGTAGTCGCCGGAGGAGATTTTTTCTTGAAGCCGGCTGACGATGCGATCGACTTTACTGGCCATGATCGATTCCTGGCTAGCTGCCAGGCTGGCCGACTAGGAAATGGTTGATTTTTTTGACTTTCGGAGGAGAAAGTGAACCGCGCGTCTGACACCGTTCAAATTCTCTCAGCCGTTCTCAATGGTAAGCAGAGGTGAGTAGCTCCAGCGGGCTAAGAGGGGTTCGCCATGTGGGCCGACTGGCCTGAGCTTGGAAAGTGCGGTTGGACAATTGATCGATCGGAGTGTTCACTCATTGAGATGCTGCGATGCACGTGACTGCGAAACACTCTATCATTCCTACAGTACCTACCAGACTGGCCAGAGGTAATATGCCGGCTCGCTACCGAGTAGCACGTAGCGCTGTTCAAGGGCCCGGAATAAGCTAGGTGTGGGGAGAGGATAGGAACACGCACTGAATGGGATTGATCCCTCAGGGTGTAGTTGCAGGCAAGGCGCTGACTGTGTCAGAGCGATGGTGGCTGGTCAAACGGCATGTTGTACAGCGCGGCGAGAGCTTAAAGCTGGGGCGTCAGGAAGCCGGGGTGCTAGATACTTTACCAAACAAGGGTTAGGCGACCGACCATAGTGATGTCGCTAGTGATAAATGGCTATGTACGAGCAAAATCGAGTGTCTATGCCCCTAGCATGTTCGTGGCAGAAGAAGCCCATTGGCTTATTCCGAGGGTATCTCATATTGGCAACATGTTGCTGGGGGTCAGGAGGGCGCCTCCCTACTCGGTCAAACGCTGCACATTGTCAGAGGAGAGTTCCTGGGAAGTTGTCAAGGTTCCGGGTGGCAGGGGAGCAATGGAAACTGAGCATAGGGTAGTCTTAAAGAGCCTCGCCGTTGATTTTGATCCGCGCTTAATTCAGATCACTTTTTCCGCTGGCCATCGCACGACACATTCCAATCATGTGGAGCGACGAGAAGGAAGGGCTGTACCTGCAACTTACGAGTGTTGAGCGGCCTTCGTGGCTCGGTGTCTTTGCCAGCCGTTCTGGTCTTTGCGCTGGCTGATCATCAGGCTAATAACATCACTATTAGGATTCCCCCTCGCGTTACTTAGGTTCGCCCCTCGAACAGCCCCATGTCCAGGTCCTGATGCCCTGCTTCCCATTCCGGTCACTGGACGCGTCGCTCGCGATGGTCTGGCTGTGGCCTCTCGGACGGGCTTCCCTACAGGCAGCCTCCGTGTCGTGGCATCATGATCAGGGGTTTGCGACGCGTTGGGGCCGGGATTGCACGGTTCTTTGGCCATAAGGAGTCGTTGAGAATTACGATATGTTGGTACGGTATGGGACGGCAGACGGCTTTGCGAAGTCGCGGTCCGGCCGTTGAGTGGTACTCTAGATTCCGCCAGCGGCGATAAAATCATCGGCCTGGTGACGGCGCTGATATCCCTCAATCCCCTGGTACGTCTTCCGTTCTCTCTCTCGGAACGCTCGTCAGCATTTTCTCAGCTGCCATTGTAAATTTTATCGTTGTCTCTATCCTCGTGTCTTCCTTGGCCGCCGCCGCCGTCGTCAATTTTCCAGACCCCGCGGCTGCGTCTAGAAGATAGGCCCTGAACGATTCAATCTGTCTACGAGGGGCCATCTATCGTGCACGAGTACCCTTTGAATGGGTGTTGCATTCACACATTGTTGACCGAACTTATAGTTGCTTGAATGTTAGATAATGTCAAACTTCGTCTACATCTACTTTTCGTAAAGGAAAAAACATACGCTTCATTTGACTAAAAGTTAATGACGTTGATCTTTCAATCAAATACATATAGCTTCAAATTGCGCTCAAGGAATTATGTTAGTCACATGGCTGCGTGCACCACTCGAGCCGCTTTACACAGAATCATCATGACCTTTTTGTTCCATTAACACTTGCCAAGTACTTCTCAATTTCGGTGCCAGAGTGAGATCGCCCCATTGCAGGGAACGGCACTCGACAGCCCCTCAGCCCGAATTCCAAGATGACGGAATTCGGAACAAGTCTCCTCCAAGGAATCTCCAAGTATCAAAGCCTGTCTGATTCAAGCACGCTAGCCCACCGAAGTCTTACGCTTTTTAACCCCTTTATACGTGGTCTTGAAGGTCTGTACAAGAGACTTCGAGATGCCAGCACACAATCTAGTGCTTACGACACAGAGTGAATATTTTGAGGAGGCTCTCCGCGTGGGTCTTGCCGAGAGGGAGACCAAAAATTCCGTTTTACGGAAGGCAACGCCTACGCGTACCGAAGGGTTTTTGAAAACATAAATATGAGTTGAGAGGCCACCGAGCTCCCTCGATTGATCAGCAAGAAGATTAATCCAGTTCTCCAGAACCCGTCTTGCTGTGCATCCCCTTGCAGAGAAACAACCCCCATTACGAAAATATGGTGCGGAGTCCCGGAAGCACAGGAAGCTGACTGGTCTTTCTTCACCATCACGCCATATAGCCTGAAGGAGTGGAATGTCGGAACGTTCCCAGTCCTATGCGGGTAACGTCCTTCCATAAAGTTAAATCGCATGGCTATAGGTAAGACAGACGTCTGGGAATACACGCCAGGGAGGTATACCTATAAAGGAGGCCTTAATGAAGAGAATACACTGGACCATCGTGCGGATGGAAGCAGATCACGTACCGGCAATGAATACATACGAAGTCATTGCCACAAAAAAAGCCACCACCATCACCACTAACCTTCTCCAGTACCCTTTCCCGGATGACTTCCCAGAAAGTCATCCGGGCAGGGGTCCTTATGTAGAGCACTCTACAATATTTGGCTGTAATTTCGACTGCCTAGCAAGTCATCCAGCCCTGAGCCCTGAAGAAGTATGCCTTCCTTGGTTGATAACGACGACTTCGTAAGGAGTTACGAATGAGGGGATCTAGGGGCTAGGCTCTTCGCCACAATGCAGCTCATGCAGATGCGATGACGTCTTTGAAAGTGGAAGCCACAGCCAAGCTCTGCAGAGTATGTGCCGAGCCCAACCCTTGACCTCCTTCTCTACCGAGAATAAGCTATGCCTTCGTGCTGATGGCCCGACTGCGTCCCCCTTGCCAACGAACGTGTGATCATACTCAAGGGCCATATAGGCCCAGAGCAGATAGAGAGAAAAATCGAACAGGCGTCCTCATTTTCCATCACCAGGATCCTCAAACCAGGTGACCCTACCATCAGAATGTTTGTGGAAATGTTGACCATTTTCGTCGTCGAATATCCAGTAGGTGTCTGGTTCTCTCCTGTGTTTGGATGGTGCGTGACATGGCGACGATTCTTTGGCTACCACTGCTGGGAGGGTAATCGTACGGGAGTGGGAGCGACTCCGATGAAGAGACGGACCTTGACGACCGTTGTGGCTGAGAAGACGCCGCAGGCGTAGGCTGGCAGGGTTGCTCGGCCACCTCGCACTTGGCTGTATTTGCGAATGTCTCGTCAGCAACAGGCCGAGGAGCTCCTTCTGTGCTAGGAGGGAGGCCACCGCGATGCTGCTTCCAATGCTCCTTCAGCTGGTCCCTCAGGGCGTACGACTGTTTTCTAGCGTACTTAAGTAGTCTTGTTGATTTCTAAGCCCTCTTTGGCCATCCTTGTGCCCTTGGTAAGTGTCCTTCAAATTTGCCGACGTGAACTGATACTGATGGTCTTCAAGTCCGCCGGAGCAGCATAGTGAGCAAAAAAATTAACATTAGTGCCGAGAAGAATTCCTAGGCTAGCATTCTGGCTAAGTGCTTATAATAGCGTATATAGAGGCCGAAGTTGTATAACACTAAAGGCTGCATAGCTATGAGCCACATTAGTCTGCCCACTGTAGAGACTGTTCTCTGTTTAAAATCCGTTTTCTTTACGGTACATAACCGTGTATAAATCACCCTAGGTCCGGCCCCTCAGGCCACGCGACTGAGATTAGACTAAGCCGAGCCTGAGCAATAGCGGCATCCTGGCATGGATACCTCGGCGGCTCAGTGGGGCTTCGGGGCCCAGCAGGTCAGGTGACTTATCTCTAGTACAAAATCAAAATAATAGATTGCCTTTGTGAGCACCTAAGTAGTCTATCGTGAGAACCCCTTCTGCACCTCCCGTCACAGTCATCTCAGAGCACTCCATGTTGGAACTTCTTCAAAACGAGAACCTGGATAATTACACCAATGAGTTGTGTGAATTTTTCGCCACGCCTATTATCCGTCAAATAACGGGCGGCATTCATGTCAATGACGCTCTAATTTACGACGCCTGGCAAAACTTGCCGCAGGAATGGACCAGCTGGTGGTCCACATGGGCCGACTATCGCCTCGCGCAAGAGAACCTGATTGATAGCATAGATGAAAATGGCGAAGCACAGCGGCAAGCTGCTCTTGTCGATGGCCGGCCCGAATCACTCAACAAGTGGCTGAACACTCTGGCGTCGTTAGCTTTGCCTCGCATGCAGCAACCAGGCCTATCAATCACTTTGCCTGAGGCTCTCAAGAAGGAGATGAAAAGCAAGAAAATTTTTGAGGTCTCGAGGGCCGTCGCGCACATCTACAGTATGTCACAGAAGAAAGACATCGTCCGCATCATAGACATGGGCTCCGGACAAGGCTATCTGTCCGTCAGTCTCGCTTATCTGTACCCTCGACTGAAAGTGCTGTCAATTGATGGTAGCGACTCGCAAGTCGCAGGGTCCAGGGCCCTGGCAGCATCCTTGGGAATTTCCGAAGAGAGAATCACGCACATGGTACGTTGGATTGACGGTTCACTAGACCTAGCTGCTGAGATCGAGGCCTGGGCTGGCCAAGAGACTTGTATGCTTGTTGGACTGCACGCTTGCGGGAACCTCTCCGAGCATATGATACGATTTTTTACCAATGTGAGCCAAATTGAAGCTCTGGCTGTCGTGGGCTGCTGCTACAATCACATTGTCCCTCGCTCATCTTACTTCCCCGACGGCTTTCCAATCAGCACAGCAATGAGGCAGCGGAATGTGTCTCTCACACCCACTGCATTGATGATTGGTAGCCAAGCACCCAACAACTGGAAACGAGTAGACGGTGCAACTTGCCAGAAAAGTTCCGTCTTTAGCAAGCGTCGGATCTATCGGGCTATATTAGAAAAAGTTTTCCATGACAAGGGAATACAGCTCAAAGGCAGGCCAGAATGGGGCGCGCGAAAGGGCGACATGAACTCCTTTACTCAATATGCGCGGCGATCAATGGATTGTCTGGGAATCAGCTCTGACAAGATATCCACAGCGGAACTAGTATCCTACGAAGAGCGATTCGGACGATGTCAGGATCAAATCGCCATTTTATGGACGCTAGGTGCACTTTGTTGGAAGATTGTGGAAAGCATTATTGTAGTAGATCGACTGTGGTTCCTGAAAGAGGAGAATCAGGCCGGAACCGTGGATGTTATACCCATTTTTGATGTTAAAGTCTCGCCCCGGAATCTGATGATTGCGGCTACGAAAGGGAGTTCTCCGCAGCATGGACTCTGAAAACTGCCAGTCAATCTAGCTCTGGCCGGGTAACCTCAAGGCCGATGAGAATGCTGCCTCGAGACGGGAATGTCGTCAGGAATACACTGACAGGTGTTGCAGCGACAGCCCTGGCCGGGACAGACTTCGCGGAATGCGCTCGCGACACTTGCGCTCGGATTAAGGTTCGCCTTTCTCTGCAGCAAAAACACGGACTCCAGACTTGAAGGAGGCATGCTTTGTACAATTTCTGTGTCTTCTCCGGCCGAAATGCTCGAAGGCACTAGTAAACGTCCTGTCACACCTACACCCGACCGCTGAAACATGGACGTGTATGAGAAGAGGAATAGAAATATATAATTTATATATAAAATATTAAAGTATTAATAAAAGCATCAATTACTGTTTGGATAACATGCTTTGAAGCAACTTTAAACCAAGTTTAATAGCGTAATATACCTTTGAAGTTCATACATCATTTGACTGGTCGGTCGGGTTGCCTTCCATTATCGTCACTTTTGTGACCCCACTATACTTTGCTATCGTGACAGTGCCTAATGAACGCAGAGTGACGTCAGCCGTACATTGCACTACCCTTTTGCCTGCCAAAGCCACCTAACCTTGACTACCTACCCAGGTACGTGGTCAAAAAGCCATCCTATCTTCCATTACGAAGTTCAACGTCGCTGTATTCAGGAGAAATTTGCTACCCACTGTCGCTGCAGGTTTCTGTTGGAACTTGCGACCAAGTTGCCTCCATGAACGCAAGCAAAAGACGACGCGTTGCCATCATAAAGGCCATTATTCGGTGCATCCACAATGCGGACGCCCAAGATGCAAAGCGGAAGCCCACAAAAGTCGTCAAACGCTTCACCTCGTGGATTGCCCTTTTTCGCCTCTTCTTGGCAGCATATTGCCGCGCAGATTTTCTGAGCCTTCGCCGCGACTATTGGGACATAAATGAAGAAGACTATTTGAATTCCTTCGAGGCCGACTCATCCCCTTGTCGAGCTCGCGATCATGACGAGATACTAGAACCAGCTGGAGATCTGGGCTACAGCGGATCAACGTTCTTCTACACCAAGAATGGAAAGTATCTCGTCAAGTCCCTGGACAGACGTTTTGAGAGCGATTTTCTCATGCTTGAGTTCTTTGAGCCGTATATGATGCACATGAAGACGCATCCCCAGAGCTTGCTTGTCCGCATCACCGACACACTTTACGCACCGTATGCCTCACTTGGAACGATAATTGGGATCCAGCCCCGGCACTACATTATCATGGAGAACATACTCGACATGCACATTCAGCAACGCAACGGCCGAGAAGACGTTCCGTGGGAAACATATGACTTGAAACCGGAGGATTATTTCTTTCCAGAGAGGGACATTGCCAACGGTAGACTCGCTTCGCAAGAAGTCAAAGACAAACTTGTTGACAAGTTCAATGACAAGGTTGAACTATCTGCGGTTTTCAAGCAAGACCTTCAGGATATAATTTCCGAAGATACCGCGTTCCTCGCTGCTAATAATGCTGTTGACTACTCCTTATTCCTTGCACGGATTCCGCTGGAATCCTCTGCCCTTTCAGCCAACGATAAAGAGTGCATCATAGCAGATGTGACGAAATCTCCATCCTGGAGAACCGGAGTGCTCTCGACTGACAGGAAGTGGGTGTATCGTGCGGTCTTGCTGGACTTTTTGTGGGCGAAGCATAAACTCCACGCGAAAGCCATGTCTAGCGTCATTTGGATATTCAATTTGCTATTCAACAAGGGACCCATGACTATTACGACGGAGCCCTACGAGTATCGAACGCGCTTCTTAAATATGGTGGGCGATTTACTTTCACGAGACGCTGAGACGCCGTCATGATATGGAACTTCATGTCACTGCGACGTCGCGATGACATGTGATCACCACACGGCCAAGTCAGTCGACCTAATGCGATGCATTGAAGGATACGACGTCTATATCGGAATGTTTTCTCTCGTGCCGAAGTTTGCTAGAATGATGGATTTTACAATGTCACGAGTGCGGAGTCTGGGGTAAATGGGGCCAAATACGATTACATCAAGAGGCGGATTTTCGTTTGACAGGTGAAGTTGTACGAGCTTAGCGCTGGTCAAACCGCCCAGCAGCTACGGATCGGAGTGCAATTGTTCTACATGGACATTGTTCTTTCGTGATAGAGAAGAATGCGTTACGAGAATTATCTGATTTCGACTTCTATCAATGCATATACGCACTAGCCAGCCTGATAGACTGCCAAAGCCCCGATGTGGGGATTCAGCATGGTCAGATTATAAGGAATCACGTATTGGTCGACGGCCGTCAGTGCCAAAAACATGGTGCCATTGATGGTCGGATCACCGGCCTAAGTCGACACATTCGGCTGGAATGTGTAGGCCGTATTATCCTTGAGGCTGATGTTGAAAAGCAGACAGTATGTGACATTGAGCTGCGACACCCAAGCAGCGAACTTTGGTTGGACGCCATTCGTCGTGGTCACATAACTATTGTTCGGGCCCGCGAGCCGTCGCCCACTGCAAAAATACTTGCCGGCCGGGGTATGAGAGTGGGACACTGCGGTTGTAACTGATGGCAGCGCCGCAATTGATCGCGTCACGACGGGAGATGGGACCCCCGCTTCAAGTTGGAGATGTTCTAAATCCTCCGATGATGAGTGGCCTGACTCGTCAAACAACAAACCAAATGCCTTCACGGCGAGTGTTAGCTCTGCTTTGTTACACATGCTCAAAATGCATGTCAGGGTCGGGCAAATTGATCAATGTGCACGCGCTATCTCGATACATTGCGGCGGCCTGCGCTCTCGACCCTTACACTCTCGCACTGGCGATCTTAGGCACAAAGATCTGCTTCCAGAACAATCTTCAAGAATGACTCAGTCAGGCCCCGAAACAAGGCAGTTGTTTCATAACGCACCACATCACTGAGAGAAAAGGAAAAATTCCACACACCAAGAATCTGTTTTGGTGTGTCATCAGACCGCCAGAACACAAACCACGAACCCTAACATACATGGAACGGACCAACTCGCGCTTCACGTGCTCTCCGCTCCCGTCGGCGCGGGGCTCCTGGCTGGCGCGCACAAAGAAGAAGCGAAAACGCAACACGTAACCCGGATCGGCCAGCGTGGGCTGTGCCCTTAGACGGCAGAGCAATGGCTCGCATTCCAATACAAAGATCACATGCTAAATTTAAACAGTGTTGGCGCAACGGTCATTGTTGCTTTAAAAAAGACCGGAAATCCCTGTCTACTGTGAGACTCTAGCCCTACCCGGAGATTAAGCACACTGGCTAAAGTTGGTTTCCTTCGGCCGCCTACGGGATATGAAGGAAAGGTCCGCCTTGGGTGAAGGTGGCGCATGTCGGAATATTACTGGCTGAGCGGCATTGCGACAACCGTCCTGGTGCCTGATTGCGATCAGCGACCATTCTTCAGCAGATGACAAATTGTCACGTATTCGAATGCCAATTTTTGATGATGATGCTTCTGCCGTGCAATACGTGTTTTTCTCTTCAATCGGCGCAGAGCAGGGATCAAGAATGGCAAAATTCTTGGCCTTTCGTTCGTCAAATCGTTTGTCATGTACACAATTTGACTTCAGTCATTCACCAAAACCGCAGTTGGCTGTAGCCCGTAGCACTATCCCGAAGTCATTTCAAGCCCGCTGATTGCCGTTGTTTCCTCTCGTAGCAATGCCCAGTTACAAAATAGCGAAATGAAAGCAAAACAAGAGACCTAATTTGAGATCTCGGCTTGGTCGCGCTCTTTAGGGACATCGCCCGTCCGTGATGCCCTCGCCGTCTCGCCGTCGTACCTCTTCTCCCCGCGCGAGTCGACAAAGCAGTCGAATATAGACGAAAGAAGAGTCAACATGGCCGAAATAAAAGCGAACGCTGTCATCGTGTTCAGCTCTTCGTACTGGTCGTCGAACGCATTCGTGTTGCTCGTCAGGATGACCCAATCCGGGGGAAAGCCCAAAAACTACGATGCACGTTAGCATCTTTGTGGCCACACAGAGTCGAGGTATTTGGACTTTTGTTTTGCTTTCGCTTACGTTGAATAGAAGCCCGAAAACAGCCCACCACATCAGGCTCATGACAAGATCCACGGATGTCAAGGCGAGGACGTTGAGGCGAGGTAATAGCGTCAGTGGAGCAGCAACCATACCAAACACAGCGACGCACACGGTGTAGGAAAAGCGACCGAGATTTGATTTGGTTGTGTCAAATTTTTGAAGCATTAGGCCTGCTAGGCCGAGGACAATGACTGCAGACGCAAATTGCATTACTCTCATCAACAGAGTGACGGCGTAAAAGAGGCTGGGAAACTTCATCTTGAAGATGACCCGATCCTTCACGCGTGTGAAAAGTTGTTCGTGCATGTGTAAGCCCAAGGCGAGTTCGATGTCGTGTAGAGATAGAAGCGGGAGTTGCATTCAAAGGGCAAGACGACGAAAGGCCAGGTCAATCATTAAATGCGAGAGGACTCGGAAGGATCTATAATTATCGTTCCACATGTATGCATGGATTTACTAGTATAAATAAAATCATGGGGTCTGGTTCATAGGGGAGCATCATCATGTTGACTGCCACCCACCACCACTTCGACAGACCCTGGTCGCCCACCGATTGAGTCCGATGAGGAGCAGCAGCAGCAGAATGGAAAAGCCCCGAAGAGAATGAGCGCGTGGACAATACGGCAAGCGGGTTGGTTCTGTCGCGCAGGCTGCTAAGTTTGCGAGTCAACAAGTCCACTTGGCGATCACGAAAAGGAGAACAGCAACGGCAACGGCGCAGCAATAGGTGTCGCAATGGGGCACCCCGGATCGATGAGGACACTAAGGAAAAAAGCTATAGGGCTGCTGCATGCCCCGATTGAGACGTTCACGTCTGAAGTCGGGTTAGGGGCCTGCTCAACCGGGCGGGATATACATAGGCACAGGCGGAATGGGACTATTGATCAGCCAAGGGCAACACGACGCCTGCAAAGAACATGGATCGCACGTCCTAGATCCTCCGAACCCTTTTCTATTCACGGTAAAGAGCATGCGTGCATGAACGGCAGTTTGCCGAGTGCCTGAATCCGCGATCTCTTGGCCGGCATGTCACTTGCTTGGCCCACCTAGTCCTATACCCTCTCCGGACACATATACTCAGACTCGTTTCAGACGTAAAGCTCGTCATGCATCCGACACTTTCATGATTCAGGATCATGTCTAGAGCCAGCCACGTGGTACAATTTCTCCCTTTTCTCAGCCTTTGGTCATCTTGTTGCATGTGGACGAAAAGGAGATGCGAGACGTGCAACTTGATCACGAATTATCACAATCCCGCGAGTCATCGTAGAACGGGTGATTTTCCAGTGACATTTCCAAAGACCTTCTGCCGTAGTTTTATTTTCCTTCCAAGTGCCGTATCTCTGCTACAAACATGATGCATAGCTGATGGCGTCAAGTGAATCGGTTCGCTGCGGCGCGCATGAATTTTACACGCAAGGTGGGCAAAGCTGCGACCAGCCAGTCTCCACTGGCTGTCGCACTCACTGGGGACCTGGGGCTCGTCATTGAGTGCTCGAGGCCCGTCTCAGGCCTTGCGTACCCACAAGGATACTTGTGACCAGCTGCTAGTTATTGCGCAGAGGTGTTGTCTCCAATTGATGGAGGACGATAAAATGGCCCTTGTCGAGTGTGATGATGAAGTTTCTCCTTGCAACGAGAAACAGTTCATTCACGTGCAGTCTGGCAGAAGCGGTTTCCATCAACAAGGATCCATAGAACTGCTCGCCAGGTAACTTGTAACAAAGCCTGTCGCGCGGTTGACCAAGTCGGACGAACCCTTCGTCCGTTGGGACAACCACAGTGATGACTGCTCCGAGAGCTTCCTCGAGTCTCTATCTGCGAGCCCGATGTTGCGGAAACGGGCAGCGGGGAACTCGGACGGCGCCTAGTCCGGAGATGACGCAGCGGAAGTGCGATTCTGCCTGAATGATTTGCTATCAACTCCGCGCGCTGCAAGCGGCCGGCCCATCCGCTGCGAAAGATCGCGCAGTACAGCCCATGGATCCACGACGATTCATCCCGAATTTTCATACCGGGTAGTGGTGATTGGCATTCACACATTGCGGATTGTGTGAAGCATGATGTCGCAATTGGGGCACGTCCCAAGCCACCAAATCTGCGTATGACCTGTCAGCGGCTTCAGCTGCACCGGCACAGGCTTTCGCGCAGCGTCGCAACTGATGCACTGGAACCGTAGATCCCGAAAATGGTACCCCATTCCCGTGAAGCCTCGCTCGCTAACTCGGGTCGATAGAATTTGTCTGTTTGATTGTATCACGCCGTTGCAACCAATGGTCAGTCCGAGGGGGGAACCTGGCGGCTCGCCACATTGCCGAGCGGACGAAGGACACGGCGGCATAATCATGGCACTGTACCAGGAAACGTCGCGCCGCACGATGAAAGTCTGCTCAGTGGGAATCTAGCGTAAGCCGACATTGGCAGACCATTTGACTCGAGCCTCAGTCGACGGCGACTAAAATCCGCAAGCCACGAGCTGCCTGGGCCCAAAGAGATCCTGTGAGTAACGCTCCTCCGCGCAATCACTGCACGGGGCGCGCACAAACTTGTCCCTGTCAGCGCAGTACTGTAACCGCGCATCAGCGATCCAGCGAGCCAGATGGCGATGCAGCTCGCAACGGTGGACGCCGCAATGTCGACAGAAGCCAGGTTTGGCCACGGGGCGATTGACCAGCTGCTCATGCCATGCCCATTCAAGCTCGTTGGGCCCATTGCGGCGACAGCTCAACGGCACTGAGCCATACATGCGTCGCAGAACATGGTAAAAGCGTTTCGAGACGAGTCCTAGACAAGTGCAGTCGATGGGATCGAGCATGTCAAAAATCTCGTACACGATTTCTGCAGGTAAATCACAAAGTGACGTGCGTCGCGGGATGGCGAAGGAAGCAGAGCGCAGTTTGATGGTCTGGAAGCTCTTGGGTTGCTGGACGACTTTGGTCGTCTTGATCATTGTTGTTGTCGAGCTGGAAGCCATGGTCGGGAACGGACACGGCCCGTGATGCATGCATGGAATGATCAAGCAAATGATGAAGGAAGAGAACGATTTCGCGAGTCACGACAGGACGCGTCTGTCCTTTTCAATGGCGGAACCATAATGGCTTGCGACTCCGGTCCAGTTGACCAAGGTGCCCGATACAATATGCAATGCACGGTGGTGTGATGCCCGGTAGGTTGAGTCAGACCCTCTTGAAACACAAGGGTAAAAAAATTTGCACGCTCAAACCGTATGTGCTGTAGCGGCAAGCCCGTCTCTACTTGGAGGAACAATCGTCCTTGTGAGAAGGGACATAATGAGAGGCGGCGGATTCAACCGAAATTGAGTTTACATGATCTGGCTCCGCCGACTAGGCTGCTTGAGCAGCAGTTGAGCAGGTTCAATTGACGCCCTTCATTTTGTCACCATACCACACAAGGCCACGGCGCCGCCCTGTGCATTGAGAGAAGCGCGGCACGGGTCTCGGGTGGTCCCTAAGGTGTAGTAAGCTCTGGGTTAGAGCCGTCAAGCGTGTGTAGCCACCTGGACAATCATGCGCATTATTGACAGCAGCCACCCCACCCTTTTTTTTTTTCTTAAAGGTCAAATGGCACAGGGGTCTGCGCTCCTGCATATCAGGCATACATCCGCCCCAACGCCCATATCCGTTCGTTCCTTCCCCAGCAAGGTCGTTGCGAAGTTGACCGGCGAGAAACGCAGGGGGTTTTTCTTCTTCTTTTTTTTTTTTTTCTTCACGTTATTAATTTTCTTTTAGCGCCACCCGGGGAGGCTTTCTTCAACAACATCGGCCAGGCTGTACATATTTAAAAAGCCTCTCAACTCATGCAAGGAGCGCCAGGGTGGATGATTTGGCCCCGCTGTTTCGAGGTCTAGATTGCTGAGGCTTGCGCTGTACGCCATACACCATGGCATATGGTACTCACTGCCATGATCCCAAAGGTACTCCGTGCTCCGAGGCGTTAGCGCCAGAAGGATTACGTAGAGTGTGCCACTACCGACAGACATCTGCCCCGCCTGTCCGCCACTAAATATACTTTGGATCGCGTAACGCGAGGCAGAGCTACGATGTGGCTTGCAGCCTGCTTTTTGGGTTTGACGTCAACCTTTTCTCATCAAATATATACAGATCATAGATACTGGAGTGGGGAAACGAATCACGACGATATGGAATGCTTAAGGTCGAGAGACGCGCACAGTATCCTTCTGAAGATGCATTGTCTCTGCGAGCGAGTCGCGCTGTTTTGACCCGCTTCGGATTTTGTGTCAGGGCCCTCTCAAATTCGGAAGTTGGGGATTCGGGACCGAAAGACGCGTCAGAGTTCTGTCCAACGTGCAACCTCAGGTACAGTACGGGGTCTAGTGGCCATGGGCAGGAGGGGTCGTCCAACCAATCCGACGGGTCAGCACGCGCCCGTGACGAGCAAATCCCCTCTGATGGGAACAAGATAAGGAGTCAGTGTGTAGGGACGGAAAAGGGGAACAGGAAGAGAGAGTTAATGTTCCGCCCGCTAGTGTAATGTGATCGAGGTACATGAAGCTTTATTGTCTTTTTTTCTTACATTCTATCAGGTCGAAGGCTGGGGCCATCCATGTGGGCGCCGTCTTGGCGTTTCCCCCCCGGCCATAGACAAGCCTTTGGGGCGTCCGTAGCTTGCATGTTCTTGGGACGAAAGCCACCCGAACTGCGAGGCGTGCGTGCGTGGCCCTTTTTTTTTTTCCCCTTTTGCTTTTGCGCGCAAGGATGATTTCCACGCCCGAGTTGCTTTGTGCTGATCTGGACTAATTTTAGCGGAAACGACGCCGGGACCAGGACGGTACCATAATTTCTCTTCTTTTATAATCGAAGCCCCTCTGAAATCCTATCATTCACTCTCCAACACTCTCGTCACGTTCACACCCTCGGAGCTGCTTTCAGCTTCCCCCAAGTTTGTCAACGCTTCGCACAGTACAATGGATCACTGTATCTGAAGGGAAACGATATCCAATCTTGATGAAAAAGAAAAGCCGAAAGATCCGACAAATATAATTCCTCCAGGTCACCTCAACCGACACGATGCACTACACACCAATCGACGAGTTTTCCAAGTCAAAATGGTCTCTCTCCAGCTTCTCAACGCGAAAGCTGCGTCTGAGGATCGCAACCGTGGCCATGCTCATGGTCGTAGCCGTCTTGCTGTGGACACAAGCTCCGCCTATTCCCTTGGCCTATTATCGCGGACGATTACCCTTCAACAAAGCACCGACTGAGGAATCGCCTGAGGGAGAAGTCTCTTCAAGCCAGGAGCTCCACGGAAACAAGCATTCTACTCAAGATTCTCACGTTCGTGGAATACCGAGCGAGGATTTGGCGACCTTTGCCCGTCACGCAATCAACAACACCGTCGTCATCGTACCCGTCAACACAGGCATGCTTCAATTCGCCGAGAATCTGCTGTGTTCGCTCGAGGCCATCTCCTTCGATACATCCGACCTCGTTTTCTGGGCCCTGGACGAAGGCGCCAAACGTGCTCTTGACTCCAAAAATCGAACCACATACTACGATTCCCGACTGTGGTCCGTCAGCAGCGACGAAAACAAGCATGGCAATACCGGCGACTATCGCCGCATGATGAAGGAACGGCCTTGGTTCTTCATCGATCTTCTGTCTGCAGGATACGACATGCTCATGCTCGACGCCGACATCGTGTTCTGGCGATCGCCCCTTCTTCTTGTTCCGGATAAACACGAAAAAATCGACATCGTCTACAGTACCGATGCGCGTGATTTCTACACCGACCATAACGCCTTTGACGACGCACGACGTCGTGGCGATCTCTTTCCTCCGATCTGCAACGGACTCTTCTGGATGCGCAGCTCCAAGGACAACATTGGATTATGGTCTCACATGCTTGATGTGTTCGAGTCGACCGATCCAGAGACGCAGAATTTCCGTGACAATGTCTTCATGGACGACCAGCGCGGCATGGACGTCATGCTCAACGACAAGGGTCGTGCCAAGATTGTCGAGCCTTATCCAGAGGGCATTACTCAGGATATGCTCCCTGCGGAAAATAACAACGCTACACTCAACGTTAGACTGCTGGACCAGACGGAAGTGGCCAACGGCCAGCTCGTCATGTTTCATGAGAAGAAATATCTCAAGAAGCTGGCCAAACTCAGGGCCGCAGGCAAGGAACGTATAGCAGTGCACATGAACTGGGACACGGGCGCAGTCACGAAGGAAGACGGCGCAAAGCAAAAGAATATCTGGTACTGGGACGGCGAAAAGTGCAAATACCCAAAATAGACGCATAATGTAGATGCATATAGGGAAGGGTTCCTTTCCCCCGCGATATCGTCGCATCGGTCGGTCTTCCCGATTTGGCACCCTGGACAACAGCCTAGAAACACGCCAAGGCTGTTGCGGATTGACTCCGACACGGTGCCCTCTTGACAGACACGAGACAAGAATGGGTTTTTTCTTTTGTAGATGATTCGATTGCATACAGCGCATCAGTTTTTATCTGCCAGACACGATTGGCTGCAAAAGGAATTGTATCCGGCAACGAAAGAGAAGGCAGTTGAGACCCTCACAGCTCGAGCATTTTACGTACAAGTATATGCATCGTGCTTCATCATGGAGACATTGCTAGCCGGAAGGTTTAAGTACGAATAGCATACATTTTTCAGTCGGTAACTCAAAACTATCCGGGCCAGTCGTGCTACTAAAGGTTCAGGTTTTCGTAGTCGCAATGTAGAAGATAGTAATTGTGCCGTTCCCGACGTTCTTTGTTCATTGGTTGTGAATGGCAAGCTGGCTAATGACGGCCGATCGTGAAGGAGACACTTTCGAGCGAATCATGAGACAGATGATTAGGGCCATAGCTTGATCAGACGCATAAGAAGCACCCACTCCTACAACTTCGCATCCCAAGACGCTTGACTAATTTCATCAATTGAGTCGGTGCTTGGCAAAGCTGCGAAACAAGCCGCAATGCCTACCTGTGACAGGCGAAAACTAATCCTCCTGATACGAAGTGGCATCACTCACATGCCGGCCACCCGAAGAAAATGGGAAAAGGTGCCAAGCAAAGAAATAGAAGAGGTCGAAGGGACCGAATGATGGAGAAGACATCAGGGATCAAGGATATCAACGTTCGACGGCGTGCTATGTGAGAACCAAGTATCATCTCTCTAGTCCGAAGCAACAAATCGATTGCTGAGTTCCATACATATCAGCGCTTCATTGCAGATAAGCGCGACAGTTTGTTCGTACGATTGAGATAACGGCACGCGCTGTTTGTCCAACGAGCACGGGTGGTATGGTCGAGCTGTGATCGTGTTTTGACGGTGATCTCAGGGTAACGCATCATTGATGCTTTGCGATTGCTGGCGGTGTGTGACACGTTGACTAGCCTACCGTAGCCATCGAAAGCTTCAAATCATGTGGCTTATATCAAGACTATGTCTTTGTGTGCGTCGAGCTGCACATAACGACGGGTGCGAAAGGGAACGGAATTCGCTGACGGAGAACCGGTAGCGAGTGCGGAGTCGGTAGGCGGAGCTCGGTCGTCATTCGCATCACTGCATTGCTTCGTGCCGCTGTTTGAAGAGATCTGAATCATTCTGGTCAGTGTATCTCGAGCAGAAAGAGAGGTATTTTCATGATGACGTGTGGCTCTTGCATCCCATTCCCTTTTAGATTGGAAATTCTACGCCACTACCAGAAGGTAAACCAGATCCTTACCTAGGTAGGCAGATGCGAACGTTTTTAAATCTATTCAATAGGGAAAAAATAAGCGTCAGCTTCTACCATGGTGCCGGACGCATGTCATAGACTACAAATACCTAGGTGGCCCAAGATCTCACGTACCCTCAAGCGTAAAGAGGGCACTTTGCGGGAGTCAGCTCCTGAGTGAACATCCGTCAAAGATTCTTCTCGGCACGGGGCAAGAGCCTTCACAGCGAGTCCGGGGGGGCCTTGCCCTGGGCTCGGCGGGTTGCCACCTATTGGACCCAGGAAGTCAGCCCATAATGTGAGTTGCTTTAGTTTGACGACGCCTAGATGACAGCACAGTTGCATTGCGTGAAATTTACTATTTCAAGAACCCAGAAACGCTCGCGATACCTGTTCGAGCTTTCATAGACTTCAGGTCTGAGTCAAGGGGGGGGGACGGGGTTTGAACAGAAGTGCTGTTGATCCTGACAGACTCGACATGTTGCTTGTGTATTCATCACTATCTCCTCGTTCGTACTAATAGAACATATTGGCCATCAAGTTGGGTTATATCCGATACCAGGATTCGATCTTCGGCTCTGACGAGCTTCTGGTCTTTTTGTTCCTCGAATTTCTCGGATGTTTCGCCGTTTGATCCCCGCTTAGCCACGATGATTTCCCCCGTGGAGCGTCCGGGAGCCTTAGCCGCCAGCATTTTCTCGTTGTCTGCTCCTTGTCAGAGATTCTCGCTTGCATGGTATGACTGTATGCTGCAATTGAAGCATTACTTACATGGAAACCTGACAGACACATCAACTGAGCTTTCGGCAGGGTTTGTTGAGTTGACAGCCCATGCGAACGAATCTTTACACGTGTCAAAAGTTTGCTCTTCGGGAAATGATTCACTTCTCAAATAGAGCTATAGATACGTACTCAAAGCGACAGTGTACTCTGGCAACGACGCTTTGTCGATGCCATCGACGAGTTCGACATTCATGGCCAACGGCTTTGTCGATCTGATTTTGAAACGCAAGCCATCGACAAACTCAGCCTCCTGGAATTTATCGCCCTCGGTCACATTGACTGTTCGTGTCGCGCCTTGTCCGTACTGCACAAAGATATTTGTCGTATCGACTGATTTGCGTCCCAAGAGCATGTACTCTCCATCCATGGAAGTCATTTTGATGATTCTGGTCTTATTCTCTGAGCTTATGTTTTTCATCGAGTCGTCAGCAAATCCAATACATTGCAGAAAAATGCTGAGTGATGGTCGTACATGTGCACATTTCTCTGGGATTCCGACACAACCCAGGATTTGCCGTCCGCAGCGAGCTTCCCGACATAGGTATTCGAAACGTCTACTCCTTGTTTCTTGAGGGCATCTGGATCGTAGGGTAGCTCAATCTTCGCTATGAGGTCATCGGCCGTCTCGTTAAATTTGATGATCCAGCTGTACTTGGACAAGTTGACGAAGCCTTCACCGGAGCTGCCCGTGACAAAGTTGCCTGGCAGCGGAGACGTGTTATTCGTCACGACCAAGGTGCGATTCACCGGCGAGAAGAGGTCGAGAGCGAGACCATCAACGAAATCCTGGTCTGTCCGTTGCATCTACAAGTTTCCCCACAAATTGTTTAGCAAAAGAAGCGGTGCGCATGAATGCCAAGACAGGATCTTGATCTACTCACCCGCCCAAGAATTGGAATCTTGTCGCCAAATTTTGCCAAGGCATCTTCGGCAGCGACAAAGGGGGCGGCATCGAGCAGCAACAGGGCTGCGAAGAGCACCGAGCGGCTCCAATGGGCTCTAAAGGCAGACATTTGCAGAAGTCTTGGGAAAAGTATGAGAACACCAGGGAACAGAGCACATCGTTTATATGACCACCGGTAAGCAATTTTATCGGATGGCATCACTTGTGTATACATATATATACCCGTATCCAACCATTCCACGTCGAGTGGCCTATTGGCTTTTCCGTCTCAGCCTCCGGACGATGCGCCACCAACCGAATGGAGGCCCAGACCAAGGGATCAGCTAGCAGACTCTGAGACGCAATCAAGGTTTTTCTGACGATGTGCCATTGCTTTGCGTCTTTCGCTTTGAAACGCGACTCCGACAACAGTATAGAGGAGTAAATATTGCTGGAAGGGGCTGCTTGCCTCGAAGACATTATCACACATGCTAAAGTTGTGGGGCAATGAATTGACAGGCCGTCGAGTGGGAGAAAATAATCTGGGGCTCGGAGAACGAGATGGGGCTCGGTTTTAGAGGGTCTAGCCTAGATCTGTATGCACCAAGGTCTGTGGATGAAAGGTCCTAAAACGCGGTCTAGTTATTATCTAAAAATAGTACCCTTTCGTCTTTTTTCCTTCCCGTGCCCCTTTTGTCTCTGCGCTCAGCTGTTCCCACCCCTTGAGCGCCTTCTAGCGTAGGGATCATCACAAAATGGAAAAGGAAGGAGGTTCTCTGGCTGATGAAACGTTGTCTATGTGAAAGAGACGCCTAAGCGCCGTGGATTTGCTCTTCTCCCAATACATACGCCCAATCAGACGGAGACGAGTTCCGATCCCTGGTCATGTCAAGTCCTTGGCACGTCGCCTTTCCCGCTCGCCCCTCCACTGCATCCCCCATGTCCACTCCACCGCAAGCAGAGTCGCCATAGCAATGGACAAGAAAGCCAATCCCAGAAATGTCGCAGCAGGCCCAAACGCGCTTAGCATGCCGTCGATCCCTGCAACTCCTGCCGCTCCGATAGTGCACCTCACGAGGTTGTTGATGGCGGTGGCACTGGCGCCTTGTCCCGGACATAGATCCGCCACGAGCGCCGTGTTGATTGCAAATACAGCATTGGATGTAGACGCGATCACGAATTGTAGCGCAAGGGGAACAGCAATCCATCCGGGTCGAGACACCAGCGGTGACTGCGTAACGGGCAGTAAAGTGAAGCCATAGAATGCGGTGGATGTAACGAACAGTGCTGTAATCCACGGGACGTGGCGCAGTCTTGCGTGCTCGATAGGGAAGTCAAGCGGGAGATTCTTCTTGTTCTTTACTGGTGACGAGCCTGCTGATAAGTCGGGGTGCGTTTGTTTGTAAATTTGTTCCGATTTGAGAAACTCTTGCGTCATGAGCTTGCCAGCAATGGCGGAGCCGACGACTGTGCCGGCGCCTAACCTCCCACCACTAATCAGCCAATCCGATTCTTGTTTAGGTAGGTTCAACGTTCGAAGAGGAAAAGGAAAGGAAAGAGAACAAGTGGAGGAGCAGAAGAAAATTGCAGCCCTAGTGAGACAAAAGACAGAATAGGGCGAAGGAAAAGAATAGAGAGGATGCAAAGATCGGCAATACAATGCGAATACAAGCAAGAAAACGAAGAAAAGGTTCTCACCATTCGGCAAGAAGGCAAGACCTAGGAGCACTTCGCCCAGCTGGAAGCGGTCCTTGAACAGGCTCGTTGTGCTAGCCACCACCATGCTCCAGACGGCATACACAACGCCGCCAAACAGGAGACTGACTAAAATGTCCTTCTCGAAAAGTAGTCTGAGAGGCTTGAGGAAGGTGGCGACTGTGACTCGAGGCCGTGTCGGCCCGCGTCCATTGCTGTTTTCAGGGTCTCGTATATACGTGGGCTCTTTGACGAAGCGTTGGTACAACGGCCGATGTATTCCTGACATTCGGAACGTGCCATCACCTGCGATAGTGCGTAGTGTTTCGGGCAGGAAAATCACGAGAATTATCAAGGTAGCGCTTGATGCTGCCAGTAAAAAGATGAAGATGGATCTGATCTCATAAGTCAGAAATGAATGATATGCATCGAGTGGATAAATCTGAGAGCAAATACCGAAAGCCAAAGAAGTTGTCGAGAATACCACCGAGAACTGGACCAAATGCGATGCTAAAGTTTCGGACTGAGAAGAAAAGCCTTCCTGTTAGTCTGGTACAAGCACATATATAAGCCCAAAAAGAAGTCATTTTCCACGTACTTGCCTGGTAGAAGCTGATGAAGGCCCCCCGCTCAATAGGAAGTGCAATATCTTGTATCACGCCATTACCTAAACTCAGTGTCATCAGAATCCATCGAGTCCTTATGGCAAGACCCACGCCGATGGAGGATTATACGCACCAATGCTCACAGTCGACGCACTTCCCGCCGCTTGCAGCCCCCTAAAAACCAGGAGGACCGGAAAGTTGGGCGAGAAGCTGAGGACAATATTCGCAACAATGTACACAGTGAAAGAACAAATGTAAATTGCTCGACGACCGAGTGTGTCCGAGAGGGAGCCCCAGAAAAGTGGCGAAATCCCCTGGATAATGAGGTATGAGGTGATGGTCAAAGACACGGCGTTGAGGCTAATGCCGAGATCCTGTAAACCAGAACACTGTTGTTAATAGCTCAACTTTCCCGCTGTAAAATTCGTGGTCACAAGAAGAACGTACTTTAGCAATGGTGTCCAAAGCTGGAAAGTATATATTTGACGAGAGTCCCGAAAAGAGGCCCGCGACGCCAATGATGCTGATGGTAACCCATTTTTGTTTCTTGGAAAAAACATGATATGGCTTCTCGCTGTCTTTCATTGATGATAGCGCTCCATCTTTCTCTTTCGCAGTGTGAATGGCATTGCTATCAGAAAAAGGATCATCATCTTTCGGCAGTTCCTCCGATCGCCCTCTGACAGCCCGCTCGCGAGAGGCCCAGCTTTCATTGTGTTGGCGGCTGACAGGAGCTTCTTCGTCGGAGTCCAGATCGGTCAATGTGTCACCAGAAGACACGCCATAATCTTCAGATACTGCCAATGATGAACGGGAGAGGATCGAACGTGCCGGGCCGTCATTATGTATTTGCCACTCGGGATCATACGCCGGATTTGGTATCAGGCTGGAGATTGCTGAACCGGCAAAAAGATGCAAGCCGTCTCGCGTCTGCCTCCATCCCTCGAGTGTTGTAAACCTGCGAGAAATGGGGCGGACTCTTGCATCGTGCAGCCGCCTGTCCGACATGTCTCCCCGTGATAGCGATTGCGATGGTGATGATGGCGACAGCATTTTCCCCATTTCGGTTGCTCAACTTGCTCTGACACAAGCGAACGCAAAAAAAAAAAAAAAAGACTGCACAAATGATGAGCAATTGAGCCTAGGTCCAAGTGGCGGTCGAAATGGTGCGACGAAATGAGACCTTTCCAGCACATGCAATCGGAAGTCGATATGGCAAGAATGTCTAAAGGATGGGAAAAGGCATATCGGCGAATCATTCGCTGCCAATTCGTCATCATGATCAGCGCCCGGTCCATGTCAGGCGAGGGCGAAAATGCAAGATACTACGAGTTTCAGTCGGGTTTCTCAAGCTCGAGTCGGTCGCTTTGTCTGCTTTCTATGGCTAGTTTCAACTAAGGGGAAAAAAGGCCAGAAAGAAGCTTGAAACATGTTGGGCTGATACCCGTGCGGCGCGCGAATGTGGGATTTTTTCTCATCGCTACCCTGTCGCGCTAGTTGAATGGATCAACCCTGAGCTCTAATAGCACCATTTGACTGACTTACACCGTGCACTTTGCAGGCGGAGTTAATATCGGATTACGAACCACTTACACTTCACGATTGCTGGCCTACAGGCGGCTCTCGCACTACAACGAGAGCCAGTGCTCGAATGAGCAATCACTGGTTTTCCTTCTTTTTGTAAACGTGATTGATGTGTCAC
>JAPFUF010000115.1:0-16082 GCA_030780645.1 Aschersonia sp. MBC 508 | reverse complement strand
TCTACTTCTTCTTCCTCTTCTTTAGGTGGAGAGCTGGAGGTTGTTCGACGCCGCCATGCATGCTAATTCTAAAAGAAAAGAGCCCCCTCCGCCGCTCGACTTCCGAAGCCTTGTGCGAGGACCATTTGTCTTACTATCGCCAGCCAGACTGACTTCACCCTTTCGAGCGGCCGCAACTCCTTCACCGACTAGAAAACATTCAGAAACACCAACTGTGACGGTGCTGCGCTCGGCATCACCAACACGGACTGTGGTGACCACCTTGCCAATTCTGATATCCACATCACAGACCCGGTGAGTTGTTTTTGAGCGCTATCTAGAGACTCCAATGTCTAATACCACAAGAACTCAGCCTAAGTTCTGCGACCAATTTGCGGCCATCGTCGCCCTCAGCGACCGTGACCGTAACCCTACCACGTGTTACTGTCACTGTTGCAGCGCAGTCCTCTTCAGCCATATTGTCATCAGCTTTACCTGTTTCAAGCAGCAGCGTATTACCAACAGGCAGTGCGATCCCAAAAGGCGCAGTGGCGTTTCTTGGTGGAGTTGGAGGCCTCGCTGGTGTTTCTCTTCTCTCGGCAAGTCTCATTCTGTGGCATCGCCGCAGGGCACGATCCAGGAGGATACCGTTGGAGGAGTAAAGAGCGCCATTATGAGGGACCCCATCGAGAAAGTCTAGGATCAGAGGCGCTCACAAATTGCCATCTGTGCCGACAGGGTGGACTGCTGTCTTTTTAGCGAGTGAATGGTCACGCCAGACCAAGATCAAGCCCCGTGACGCGGAGCCATACCGTAACATCAATTATTCGAACGGATTGCCTGACTACACGGCTATTCGTGATATCAGGCGTCCCTTCGACTCATCTTTTCTCGCGATGGCTGCCCCACAGACTCAATCAAAGGGATTTGACTGTATGCCAGTTTTAAGAGAATAGATAGTTCATGAAGCTGAGATATGTGCCCTCATCAAAGATACATGTCAACTTATGGCTCTGTCTCATTATGAAAATCGGGGTTGGAAGGGGGAATGGAGGGGGACTCTTCTTAAGCATAAAAGCAAGTCCGCGAGAGCTCATGATATAATATCTAATTTCTTCAATAATGGACATTGCAAGAAGTCTTACATTCTTTATTCCTGGCACACGAAATAGTAATACCTTTGTGGAGCCAGTCAATTGGCTCCAAAGGTCTCAAAGCGATGAGGCGTCCATGTTCGGACGTCAGAACCACCGGCGAAATGTAAGCATGACCTGCGCGGCTGTAACTGATGCTTAGTGCCGTCTTAACTTGGGAAAAAAACTTGCTGGCAAGCAATGGATTCGGCGCCTAATTATGCTGCTGTACTGACGAGGATGCAGAACAACAGTGCCATTGCCGTGAATATCGTAGCCGAGTCGTCATCGCTTACATGCGGGATATTTACTCATTCAAACATCTCTGCTTTAGATGCTGTACCAAATATACAGCTCGTGCTTATCAAAGGACGACAGTTCTCGCTGCTCTTGGAAAGCGACCAGTGTCAGCGAACACGCAGACAAGTCGGTGTTGCTGGTATAGATGCATTGTATTGCAGCTTTCATGCACCTCCCACAGCGAGGGTTTAATTGGTCCCACTTGATGTGGCACATTTTTTATTCTTGCGCCAGTAGAGTTCCGCAGACGACACTTCTTCTGGCACCGAAAGTGGGCCGACCTGCAGGTAGTTTGATTTATTGTTCCCTCACCTGCCTAGCGTCACTGGCGCGATTTGTCGGTAAAACTGGCATCTGACATTGATAAATATGGTTATGATGATCACTGACATGTTCATTTGGATCTAGTGTATCTGAAGTGAGTATCCAATAACGTAAAAGCATCTCAGCGGGAGAGTGGTAGTAAGTGGACAGATATACGGCCGGGGTAGCATGATAAAGAGGACAGAACTTTGCTTCCTATAAACTGACCCTTCCCAAGCCGGTCGTTTATAAGTTCTCACAATTCACCTAAGCTCATCTCACGAATAATCAACTCTCCATTACTTGGCGACTCACGATGTATCTGACAGCCCTCTTATTCGTTGGTCTCAACGTTGTCAAGCAACGTGTGACACAGGCGACTATACGGCTAATCTGGCGGAGGCCGACCATCCAGATTGGATGGCTAAAACTCCTGAAAATGCTATGCTTTCGAGCTTGAATATTCCTGGTACACATGAGACAATGACGCACAAATTCGTGGGGAACTTCATCGTCAGAATGAACCTCTGGAGATGCAGCTCCACGCGGGCGTGCGCTACAATGACACTCGCACTCGATTAGTCGACAACGAGCTTCGTATTCTCCACAGTGATAGATTTGCGCGTTGCACGTTTCCGGATGTGCTTGGAAAGATCATTGAATTTCTCAATAAATAACTCAGGGAAGGTCTCATCATGCGTGGAGGAGAGGAGAAGAAAGAAGATTTCGATCCTCATATCTTTGAAGCCGTGCAAGTCGCTTTTCAGAGCGGTGGTGGGAGGGATCACATCTGACAGCTCGATCAGTACACGCCGGAAGTTCCCCTGCCCGTATTGAGCGAAATGTGCTCTAAAATTATTGTTTTACGGAATTTTAGAAACCCCAAGTTTGGGAGTGACGCACACAAGATCCCTGAGGCGAAAGGCAACCTGGGCCTAGGCTGGTCGAATGTACCCGGCAGCCGCCTCAAGATCCAAGACGAATGGAAAATTGACCAATGAGGCATCGACCTCGATGAAAAGGAGAGACGTATTAAGGGGGCACTTACTGATGCGCTCAACGCGCCATTTGATAACTCGCGCCCCTGGATCGTATGCTCACACGTTGCCTCTGAGATCAAACCCATTGTTGGCGCTCGGGGTGATGGCAAACGGAAAGGTTTGAACGAAGTGACAACACGATGACTTCAGGATCACGAAAACAGCGACGGAAGCGTCGGTATTTATTTTTTCATTTCGCTGGCAAAGCGGCCATTGAGGCCGTCCTCGCCCGAAACAAACACGCTCGCAAGCACCATGCCACCTCCAAAAGCAAGACCTAAGCCAAGCCGACCTCATCGAACCATGCTTTGACGACCGCTCGAGATCTCTGGTCGAAAGCATCCCGAGTCTCTAAATAAGTATCCGACTCTACGATCTCAGCAACTTGTGTCAAACTGTCCAGAGTTTCGGCCCACACGAGTCGCCACAACAGTCTTATGGTGCAGCTACCAAGTCTCGGACCGCAAATAGCTACTTCTCACTCACGGCCTCGATCTCAGCCGCTGCTTCAGCAACTGTTGATGTAAAGTCACAGACGGCGAGTCCCAGATACATCCAAGACATTGGCCAGAGTATATGCTAAACAGATCGTGCCGCAGACTATGAATCCAATTCCACTGGTGGTTCGCGTGACTCCCCAATCGCTAGCGGCCCAGGTGCTCCCGTACAAAGTTGTCGTTAGCGCCGGCGAGCGACACGTGTTTAACCGCATTGGGTACCTTTTGGGGGCAGTTTTGGGTTTTATTGAGGCAAAATGCCCTAATTATTAAACGACTCAGATGCACTGCGTTCGATAATTCATGCTCTTGGTCCTGCCGGATGAGAGCTCATCGCTCCAATCTTTGTACTAGGCTCGGTCCTCAGTGTGGAGTGAAGGCTCCTGCCAATGCGCATTGCGAGGCCTGATTCGTTGGTCGGTTCATTGGAGATCAAGTAAATCACAGTAATAATAATAGTAGAATGCTCATTGATGAAGAGAGTCATTCTGTAACCCGGGGATGCAGGAAATAAAAGCGTTCAGAGATTAGCTGGGTGAGCTCATAAGATAGGGGCTGCACGTGGTGGCTCCAAGTGAAGCTGCCATCCGTCGGGGAATCAAGAGGAGCAAGCGAATGATGCGCCGTCGTTTTCTGCAAGAGCCAAAGATTCTGAGGATGCCGCTGTTCGATGGCCCAGTGATGTACGACACTCGGATATTAACGACTCATGTCGTGTGAGGATGCTGCCCAGGCGGGAATACTATCTATTTCCATCATTTGGGGCCGTAGAAGACTAGTCAGTTGTGGAATCTACCATGGATCGTCCGTTGGCGCGTCACTACGGCGTAAATGCTCCTTTTCTGCAAGGGAATCTACATGTACGAACATTTTGATGAAACTCTTCTTGTAGAACATTATACAATCATTATAATTGACCGCATATCGTCACCGAATTCAATAACACTGACTGCTTTGACGAGTCTGCAACTGACCTCAAACGGGAAAAAACGAGGGGTTGCATCCGATGTAGGAGGGCTACTTGGCCGCGGACTAAGATATTCAAGCAAGAGTTGGCCACTGGGATAGCGACAAACAACGAATAATAATTAGTACTCGACATCATGAAAAACAAATGGTATTAGCGAGATCTTTTTTCAGATTTATTGCCGCTCCTGCTTCTCATCTCCTCTTTCATGCTTTTCGCCATTTCTTTTTTTATCTGCGCGGTATGAAAATGATTCTCGCTGTCTCGTATGGCAAGATAAATTTCTCCCAGTACCATCTTGTGTTAGCCGCTGGGTCACGAAACTCCTATGAGAATCCTTTCAAAAGCTCGACCAAAATCAGTTTCATCACGACTAATGCGTGAATACGTCCCAGACATGCGAGTTATCCATAGCCCCAAGCGGGAACGTCTCAGACACATTGGTAAATTTACTATGCTGATCCCGTCCTTGTCCTTGCGATAAGTGCCGATGAAGTTGAAATGATTCCGGCTGTGCATATGTGCTAGGGTTGCTCAAAATGTCCTTCATGGAAACGCAGACTGTTACCCCTTGCGGGACGTGTATGGAACCATCATCACTGGCGAAGGTGTAAGGCTTAAGGGCTCTTCTGCGAATAGCGACTATTAATGAACGGAAAAGACAATCGCGAGGCTAAACTTTTGATGCAGGATCGTCTGTAGGGAGGACTGAGTTGGGGGGCAAGTGGGGACTGGAGAATCATCGTACGTGTATCGAAAGGCTTCACCCGTATTGTCTCTTTGATGAAGGCATCCAAGACTATTGTATTGAGCCTGTGAATGGATATGTGGAGTTCTCCACCAGCGTTTACGCACGGCTTTTGGTCTTCATGTTTAGCGTTTGAACGCGTAAATATTGGACGAGGTTTGTCCAACCCCAAGAAGGAAGGGAGGGAGAAAGAGTTTGCGAAAGGAGCAAAGACCAGAATAAAGAACGGTTCGGAGCTTCCTAAAGGGTCACATACGCAACTGCGTGCACACAGCGATCTGACCTGCCCTTGGGCGCGTTCTCCCCGTACGACAATCCCTTGCGGGCGGCTAGCAATCTCGCTTGTGGGTATGCCCAAAAGCACGCCCTGTCCATTTTGCAATATTGCCGTGCTGATAGGCTGCAGATCCATATGCTCCGCTTTCCCCCTCACCGGCCCGCGCCAAAGAATGATCAAAGCTGCATTGGACCCTACCGATAACACCCATATACATGAACTTTTGACCAAGCGGACCCGTTGGCTGGTTTGCAGTGCATGGCAGCTCGGCCTTCTTCCGTGGCCTTGTGGTAAAGCTGAGAGGATCATCACACCGTCAGCTAACTGCGCTGAAACGAAAAATGAAAGAGGCCCTATCAACTCTATCGGCTGACTGCGTTAGATTAGCCACAATATCCCAATTGTCATTCAGCTGACGATGTAACTCGGAGAAGGGAGAGGTACCATAATGTGGACACATCGACGTGATTGAGGTCTCTGATTCCTTCTCTCGTCTGCTCGCTCTCCTTATTGAACCTTCCACCGTTTTCTCTGCCGTGAACGTAGTCCTGGCCTCGCGTTATGAATTTGGATATGTTCTCGTCCGCTACGCACGGACTGCCGTTTGGCATGGCATTGTTCCCCCGGATTGACATACTTCTGTCGCTGTCGACTGCTAGCTTAGCCATTCTCCTTTCCTGGAGACTTTGGCGGTTTACAATAAGCCCTGCGATAAATTCCTCATCAAGAGAGCCTAAAGAGCTACCCTACTGGATTCCTGGTAAGTTCGCAATGCCTCGGCAAGGGAGTAAACGCAGTTGAAGAAACTATCTTTTCACAGTGCTTGGTATGTCAAAAGATTTCATTGCATTTCTGAAACGGGAATTGCTCTGATGAAGATAGAGAAGGCCACGCACTTTCCTTCTTCAAGGATTACAATCAAGCCATAGAGAGGGGCAGGTAACTATCACCTTTTCTCCGCTGCGCTTGCAACGATTGGAGCATGAACTCTTCGTAATTTTATGGAAGACTGACATTCGTGAATCTTTCCCCGAAGAACATACTTCAAAGGCTCAAATTTACCTTTCACTGTGTCGCTGAATGGCAAGCGAGTTTACATCATAACTGCGCCTGAGGATGTCGCCCTAGTATATCGAAGTCCCACATCTCTCTCCTTCGATTTTGTGGTTAAGGACATGCACCAATGGATTGGCCTAGCGCCTCACGGCTTTGAGACCATGTTCCTAGTGGATGAGTCGGCCAAGCATAATGAGGGGATGGCACATGCCCTGGGGCCGACGGCCATGATTGTTGAATATCACCGGATGCAGAATAAGCCAGGAGGACGAATCGACGACTTTCTGCGAGAGAGCGTGGTTCCTTCAGCGGACAAGTGCCTCCACAATCTTGCCAAAACCGTGAGAGATGGCAACAACAAGAGTCAAAGAAATGATAGTAGGTTCAAAATATCCCTTCTGGTGTTTTGTACCCAGATTTTTGTCCACGGCACCACAACTGTGTTCTTTGGTGACAAGATTTGGGATGTTAACCCTTCATTTGTCGAATCGTTCGAGCTGTGGGAGCGGACAAATTGGAAATTCATGTTTCAGATGCCGGATTTTATGAGCAAAGGCATGGTCAAAGCGAGAGATGCTTTGATCGCCACTTTTGCAGGTTATTTAAACGTACCGACTTCTGAGCGAGGCGACATGTGCTGGTTTGTCAAATCGGTGGAAGGAATGCTGCGGGATGTTGGACTTGAGGCTGACGATATGGCCAAAATTCTGATGCTACATCATTGGGCGTAAGTAATATTATAACTTGCCCGTGTCTGCTGCTGTGATGTTGACGAGCCTGATAGGATTCTTGGGAGTACCTACAAAGTAACGTTCTAGGCAGTGGCCTATCTCGTTCACAACAAGTCTCTTCTCGAATCTGTCTGTGAGGAAATCGCTCCAGCTTCCACACGTTTCATTGACGGAGAAGGGAATTGGAATGTTTGCATCAACGAATCGTACACGGCCGACGCATCAAGATGCCCCCTTCTGGACGCTGTTATCAGCGAAGTCCTTCGTCTTGGCGTTTCAACAGCCCTTGTGAGACATGTTGTCGCCCCAATAGATATTAGAGGGGTAGCTTTGCAAACAGGGAATAGAATCATGGTAGGATTCTTCTTTCTCTAGCCGTAACGCTTCTCCTAGCAAGCTTCATCTGGTCTAACTGACATTATAGGTCCCCTAGCGACAGCTTCACCATAACGATTCTTGGGCTCCTGATCCTCATAGCTTCGACCCCATTCGTTTCGTTGATGAACCCAAGCTAGCGTCATCTAAATCATTTCGACCATTTGGGGGTGGCGAAACCCTTTGTCCCGGTCGTTTCTTGGCAAGACGCAGCGTTGCGTATGCTGTCGCGGCAATACTAGCGAGATTTGACATTCGTGTTGATGGGGAAAATTCGCCGTTCCCGAGGATGGTTGCGTCAAAACCAAGTCCGGGGACGAGTTTGCCTTATAGCGGGGACGATGTGACACTAGTATTAAGCACGAAAAACAATCAAGGCAATGGAGCACTAAAATATCGGCCCGCTATTCACAAAGACACATGAATAAAACCAGACTTTTACCACGGTCTTCGGCTTTGCTTATGACGTGTTGTCGGCTCCAGTGACCCGCCCCATTTTGAGCCACCCAGAAGAGTTGCACAGCACACCCCTTTAGGCGGCTTCATGCTGCCGGCCCAGTGCTTGACTAACGAGTTACCTCACGTCAACTAACTCAGCGTGCGGCGTGAGGGTGCCCTGGAATCAATTCCACCAGAGATGATGGAATTTTGCGGCTCGCCAACACCTTTTTGGCTGCCAAAACGACAGCCACTCCAAGCGTCGCCAGCGGAGCGGCATTAATACCAACTTTTTGGGTGCACACGCGACTGCCTTTCACGAAAGTGGTGGGACGGAGAGACTCATTCTGCTCGGTCGGGTGAGCCTTCAAAGAATGAAGAACGGCAATCCGACCATCTGCCTATTCCATAACCCATCAGCTGCTAACAGCGACTGATGGCTTACAAGGTATTGTTCACCTTATCCAGAACAACAAGATTCGCGCAGATTCACGTGATCCAGTGCGGCATTATTCTGAGTGGGCGAGTCATTTTCACTTCCAAGAGTAGGGTAACATGACTGATCCCAAGAAAACTCAGCTAACCCCTACCAGGCTCCGCCCGTGCTACGAGGACTTCCGCTCGGAAATGGAAGTCAGAGCAGCAATTCCGCTGTTTTAGCATAGGAAGTGGTACTACGTTGGCCCATCGTTTGCAATTATAACGCTGTCGCGTTTGGTGCGAAGGCAAGATCAGAGCAGTGGTTGTCTGCCATTAACTCACAAGAGCGCGACAGACTTAGTCTTACCTAGATGGTTGGCTTGATTAATTACTAACGCAGTGTTTGTAAGGCCAATCGGGATTTGGCGCCCCGCAATCGAGCGAAACGTTCAAAGTCCCCGGTCCGAACCCTATAACTTCCGAGCTGATAGGAGCTGGAGCTGGAGCAGCGATGATGAGTCTCAGCGTTTGCACCAGGAGAAAGCATTGTTGGCATGTTAGCGCTGGTCAAGCAAGGCGCGTCGCTAAGAACGCTTCTGTCCCGTTTTTTTTTTCAGAAGCACGAACCTCAGTGGCTCGTCAGAGATCGTATCATCACCTATATTGAAGTCTCGTCTCTGCCACGAAGCGAGCGCCTCGCTGCGACATTTTTATTGCAACACCTGAATGTTTTCTGGAAACACATATCATTGCATACTTTTCCTGCTAATACAATGATTTGCGATCTAGAGATCAACCCATTAGTCCCTTCGCAAGGAAATGAGCCAGCGGATGAGGGAGCGGGCTCAACTGAGCGTTTCTCGCTGCTGTCGTGACGCAATCCTTTTGTGGTACTGGCAGCGCTCGTGGTTTGACCGTGCATGGCTGAAAAGCGCTCGGGCATTGAGCACAAAAGAGACGAGAAGAGTACAAAAAGTAAAATGATTGATGATTCGATTCACTCCTTGCAGTCTCTTGACAAGGGCAAGAAACGGCTAGGAAGGTAGTAAAGAATGAGACCGAGGCAATAGTCAAATTGGAAGAGCCCGTGAATCAAAGCTTCGGCGCAGATTTGGTTCTTCTTTCTGCTCATCATGTGTTTCGGTATGAAGTTCAGGAGAACCGGGTGTTCTCATGGAGAAGTTTTCTCCGACGAAAATCGGAGGAGCTGGCCTGATGTGATGTGTCTATCATACCGATCATCGGGGAATTGCATCGCCGCCCCCTGTTCATGCGACCAAGCAGACAAGAAAATTGATGCATCGACTTGCTGGTGTTGCAAATGATATCGTGGTAATCTCGGCGATGATGCTCTGGAGGGCCTCTCGACTTGCGGTAAGACAAACTGGCAAGCTCAATTCCGCATGTGCACTGCCAAGCTAATGCGCCTCTAAAACGCGGATCACGAATCGTGTCTAGGTTTCGTCAATTGATGGGCGCGCAGCCGCGTGACGGCGGCAAAGCTATTTGGGCGACTCACAAAAGCACACCGGGCGCCAAGGAATTCAGTTTATTGACTGACTTACCCTGAAAATTTTCCCGTTCATGCAATGTTGCTGCGCGGCTGTGTAAGAAGGAAAGGATCAAGGTAAAACAAGACCTCTGACTGCGTAAGCCGAGTGGGTAATCGCACTATCTGGTCCCACGGCGTTATGGGAATTCCCACTTCCACCGTACCGTGAGCTCCGTGTGGGCTGGCGACTCAGGGGCACACGCTTACCGTGATGACATGACTTTTTCCTCAATCCTTACTCATTGCACGCTTTGTCGACAAAAGACGCATCTGCCTAATGCACAGATAATTTGAGTGACATGATGCTTCCTAACAGCGGCGTACAGTATGAGGACCGATATTGAACAGCCTTGTTCTACTATTCACTAACTGGGAGGAGGGTATTCTCAGTCCTTCCCCCGTTCAACTGTATATGAATGAGACTTGTGGTCTGTCCGGTTCAGGTAATCATACCTACGTGTCTTGGATATTTCTTTCCTTGTTTAACTTTCTCCACGCATCACAAAGACAGACACAATTTACTTATAGTAGAGGGTTGGAACCTAACCCAAGACCATTGATAGATAGCAAAGCATCGCTAAAAAAAGGAGATCGCACCAAGATCTGCCCCTGATTCTAGACGAATGGAAGACGAATCGAAAAGGGATGCGATAAGAACCGGGACCCTTCATACGTGGGGAAAGCCAGTCATGCTTAGCCTTGCCGGAAAGAGCGCTTGGGGCCGATTGTCCCGCTTTCGGGTCTCCCGAAGAAAGACTAGTCGCTTAGCCCCCGTTGGGTTGGGTCTTGCGATTAATTTGCATACGCTTACACGTGGGTCTCTGGCGGACGATTGACGTGTGGACAAGGGTGACGGAGTCTGGGCATACTGCATGCGGCTAGACATATGTATTCAAGTTTGACCCAGCTCGTATTCACTGACGCGTCAACAAATGCCCAGGGGACCGGGGAGTCATGTGAGCAATTACCAAGTTTGACCTGAGCTGCTATCGACAAGTGCTTGAAACAGGTTTGCATTGGAAACGAGTTCCTTCTTGCCTAGGCCTGTCTAAGCCAGCCCTGGAAAAAGCCTTGCGCGAATCTTACCTTTTCCACAAGAATCTAGCCCTGACATCATGGAATACGACGAGTAGTCACTCGAGCTCAACATTTGTGGCATGAACACGGAGTCAATTAACACTGCAGCCTGGTCACGCCCGTCACTTGAGTCAACGAAGTCAAGAACTACGCGCGTCCGTCGCATTAGCTTTGACGTTTTCATTTTCACGGTCTTAGCTTTGGAGTGTGTTCCTGTAATCGCAATCACGCACGGTAGCTAGATGTTGGCCTTTGGATACAGAAAACCATCGGAAACTTGCACAAATTTACTGTGATGTAGCCGAGGGAACCGCTCACGAGAGAAGACTGACTAGGGGTACCTGCATTTAGGGAAGGTACAATGTTTGACTCGGGGTTCTCCACACAATACCATCCCACTTTGTCGTGATATTGACAGAAAGTTGTGCTTCATGACTTTGAGCGGGGGAGAAATGCGTATAGCGCATTCATCCACGCAAGCTCTTTCATCTCAATGATGGGGCCTAGGGACTTGCAGTATATGCCGCTGTCCTTGACATTCTCATCTAGAGGAGGAGTCTCAGCCTCATGCGCACGTTGCTCAAAATCATAACATTGAGGATCAAACTCGATCATCTACTCAATTAGCATGAATAATGTTGTCATGACATCCCTTGGCATGGCATTCGCGAGAGATGGCCCAAGCATGTCGGAATTGACAATGTTTTCATTACATTTCTCACTACACAGCAACACCTATTCTTTTTATGTATCAAGACGAACATAAATACCTCTTTTGCTTCCTCGTTTGGACAATAAAAATCAACATTCACTCCATTCTTTCTTCTTTCTTTCTTTACCACTACCTTCGCTATAGATATCTTTCCGTCTTTTCCAAATTACTCATACTTTCGCTACGAGATACTTTCATCCTCTAATACTCCATTAGAGTCATCAGAAAAATGTTCTCCAAAGCATTCATCGCCCTCCTCGCCATTGGCGCTCAACAGGCTGTTGCCCATCCTGCATTCGGACATGATCTTGAGGGCAGGTCTGGTGCTCATGCACCGGTCATCAGCTACGCTGATGAGACTGTAAATTTCTCCCTATACCCATGCTTCTCCAGCTTACCTCTGATTCATCCTCGTGGTCTAACCATAAATACATAGGGTCAATCTTGGGGCGGTCTTTGCAAGACTGGCAAGCGGCAGTCCCCCATCGATCTCCACACTTCATTGATCGGAGACAAGGACGCAGGCCTCGCAGAACTAGCGGGCTCTAACATAAAGTTCTCATGGCCAAATCAAATCGCCAACATCTCTAATCATGGCCCCGCGGTTTACGTCGAAGATATCTCCGGATCAATGACCGTGGCATCCAAAAAATACAACTTGAAGCAGTTCCACTTCCACACTCCAAGTGAACACTGGATCGACTCGAAGACAGGTGCCATGGAAGTCCACTTTGTTCACTTGGACGAGAATGACGCTACGAAGCCTGCCGTTGTCGGCGCTCTCATTGAACTCGCGGATGACAAAAATACGCCCAACCCAGTCATCGAGACGGCCCTGAAAAAAGTTTTGTCGGTTCCCGACCAGGGCAATAAAACAAAGACCGATGAAGTTCGATTGACTGAGCTGGCCAAATTCTTCGCCTCGGCATCCTTTTTCACGTCAGTAACTCCTAAGTCAATGCAATATACTTTCGGCGTTGTGGGAAACACTAACTCTACGTAGATATGACGGCTCATTGACCACTCCCACCCCTGACTGCAGCGAAGGTGTTAAATGGCACGTCGCTAAGCAGAGATTATATGCCTCGAAGGCGACCCTCGACAACGCTGCGACGATCATGAAAATGAATGCCCGTTGGGTTACTAACCAACCTAGCAAGGATATGCACAGAGGACCCTACAACTAAAAACTTAACTCAACGGTCTTCGCAAAGATGATTTGAGATGAGAACGTTTTCCGAGGCGGGTGATGATGGGGATGAGTGATGATGAACTTTTGGGGGCGGGCGACGATGACACAGGGCTGTTAGTTTTTTGCTTGACCTTCCAGTCGTTACCTAAAAGCATATAGACTAAACAAAATTGCTTGGTTTCCGTTCAATCCTTCTTCCTGAAAATAAGATATAGTAAGATTGCTACTCTCTAAGGCATCTTGTTGATCCTGAAACAGAATTCTCCTCTTTCACTCTTTCCTACAAAAAGTAAAAGCTAGACACTTCATAATATCTACTGCCATACTCGACCGAGGCTGGAGCTAACAAGTCAATGGTGAAGGACCTCATTCCGCAATTGGCCGACTTAAGCAGCTGGTCAGAGATGAAGTGGCTTGATCGACTCGGGGTTCAACTACAACACAGATGACAGAAAGACTAGGAGACGAGATCCCGTGCAGTCCTGAATGACTCTTCGAATTATTATCATGCGGAGCAGGCGAGTATACATTCATGCCTCTCCCTAATCATGATGATTGACTAAGTTCGAACAGAAATGGACGGGGGGCTAACAATGGCCGACGCTGCTCTGGACTCAGACTTTTCCAGCAGCGATTCTCACTCGTATAATTGGTGCATTTTCTCTGCCTTAAGCGTTGGCACTCTATAACTGCATGTGTTGAGTATTATCCCTCACTGGCGACGTTGATCATTCCGATTATACCCATGCGCTTCTTCCAATTGATTACAACATCTCTTATGATATGTGCGGAATCGATTCTGTACCTACCTCGACTTTAGTTATCTTCCCGCATTTTCTTTCCAGAGTCTTGTTCTCTTTGTAACGACACCTAGTGTCGGAAACTTATAGTCACGCGTGGAGAATTACCTCTCTGGCTATCTTTTGCCTTATCCTTGTCCCGATAAGTCTCCTTACTCAGCGCTGCAGAGGGGGAGGAGCTTAAGACCTATACCGGAGTCGAAATAAACATAGACAAACGGCGCGTTGAGATTAGAATAAAAGATGCTTATCTATATAGCAAACAAGATATGTCATGTCTTGTATTAGATTAATTTTACATATAACATCATGAGTCATGAATGGCGATGAAAGCTAGCGCGAATGAATGTGACGACATATGAAAGAAAAAAAAAGGTCTCGCTAGTTTGGTTGATCGGCGCATAGTTTATCCCGGCGCTTCAGAACTACAAAGCATTGCGTTGCGGCAAAGCGGCTGGTACAATTGCAGCTCGTTCAGAGCTCGTTCAGGGCTCATGAAAATAGTCAATGGTGACTAAAAACGCCATAGCCATTTGTCTGTAGCACTGAGGTGACCGAGGTGACTTGTTGAAGAGATAGTGTGGATGGTTTTAGAGGAGAAAAGCGGCTTGCGAGCTTTCGAACACTGCCTGCCTCATGCGGCTGAATTTAGGGACATAAGAGACTTTATTTTGCTGCAGGGGAGAAATTCTTTGTCCATCGAAGCAGGCTGTCTTGAAGTTGAATTATTGCGTGGCGCCTTAGCGGAGCAAAATCCTGTTACGTCACACAGTGGCAGTTCCGCGCTAACACCTGCTAGTTTGGTGACTGTTGTCGATAAAGGCAGACTGCCAGACAGAGAGCTATTTCCTAAGCTATTTAATGTGGCACCATTTAGGCGCCTTCCTTACCGTGAGCCCTCTTAGTCGCGGCACAACGTAGGCCCATATTTGCCGGAAAACAGAGGAGGAGGAAAGAACGCACGAGAGTCTTGTGATCTCTCATCGTCATGACGAGTTTGGTCTTGCTACGTATCGTGACCATGAAGGCGGATCTTCGGGCTGAAAGCACAGTAAACGACGGCATAATAGAAAGCACGTGTAAGTGTTTTCTTCCGAGGTGCTCAAAGGGCCAAATCTATAAATACCGAGAGCACCGCTAATAATCTCTCGCATTTATTTACAATCAACTTATTGTTCTCAACAAAAAAGACAAAGCTCTCTACATACCATTTTGTACCGTATCAACAACGCAAACTTCCTTTTCAAAACTACAAATTTACCATAATAATACCGCTACGATGATGTTCCTCCACTTGGCAATCCTATTTCTCGGCAGTGCCATCGCCAAACCCACGCCTGTTGGTCTGTACAGACGGTCTCCTCAGGATATCGACCTTTCAATTGGAGTGGACGGTGACAGGGACATCTCCACCACTGCCAAAGTGGACGATACCACCGTTCACGTTGGCGCAAGAACCTAAGGAGCTCAGCATGGTATAGTTTTGGGCCAGAAGAATGTGTGTCGTTGAGGTCAATGAAGTGAGAATTCGGAGAAAGTTGAGATTTTAAGATCTTTAATGAATGCTTCCTTTGACTTGGTTGGTCTGTTCAGAGTCTGGGATTATGGCAGTAGTTATGTACCGCATTCGAGCAAACTCTGCTTAACTTCGCACGTTACTTGATGTTTTGCGCCAAAGACTGTTAGTGTGGTAAATCTTCTGCTTGTTAGCATCAGAGCATTTGGGCCAGCCTTGATGAACCAAGTAGCGTAGCCAGCCCTAATTTCCGATTTCCCGCCTAAAGAACATTCTTTTGCCGCTTTGACTGCCTCTTACCGTCTTGTTCACGAGGATAAGTACCAGACTCTCTGCAGACAGTCGATTATCAACGGCAAAATCTGCAAGCCGCGATTTGTTTGCGAATGATTTGCCGCAGTGGTTTAGCTATCCAAGACTTATTGTCACAAGGCATGATCGTCAAGCAGATGATCGCGATCATTAAATACCAAGTCGATGACGCCAGGAAGATCCCCTAGGGTGCAGACAAGCTGACACCGCGTTTGCAGCTTGCTACCCAAATCCTCTCCTCTATCTGCTCCACAACACTTGGTCCAGACGCACATAGTAGAGGCTAGCTCATTACTCGATCAGAATGACGAACCTCTTTGATGTAGCGATGATACTGTGTCGCTAGAAATGCAGTCCACACACGCACCAGACCTGGAAGCTTGTAGCGTTAGCCTGCTCGTATCGAGCTCTGGCCGTAATTAATAATTTTAGTCAATTTCCAGAGGGTTTCCTAGTAGTCTTAATAGTTAATGGTAAATAATAATGTTTTATGCCTTTAAGTGTATATATAACTAAAAGCTCCCATAGGTTTATGCTATCTTTATTAATAAGCATAAGAAGCTTTTATAATATAAAAAAATCTATAAAAGATAAAAAAAAAATTTATTATATTTATTAAATTAGCTTAGACTCCTCCTTCTCTTAGTCATTGTGGAC
>JAPFUF010000114.1:0-37241 GCA_030780645.1 Aschersonia sp. MBC 508 | reverse complement strand
GGCTGGGGGGCTGGGGAAAGGGCAGACGACCCCATGTTGTTGATGATGCAGGTCAATGCTCTTCTTCCCCGCATCTGACTGCATATTGCACTGCACATGTCTGCTGCCCGTGTCACAGCTTTTCACCTTGTGCATGCTCACTTCTTTTGCCTTCTCATCATCTTAAATTCTCCAACATAAACTGCCGTAGTGGGACGAAATCTCCACTGTGTTTTTGGGCTCTGTTCAGATCCTGCTCACCGTATCACATAGAAAGAGAAAGAAACTAAACTTGGCTTTGTGGCCACCGAAAATAACAGTAACACATGAAGAGAGAAAGGGAGAAGGATGGAGGAAAAAAAGAAGAAGGAAAGAAAGAGAGAAAGGGTGGTAGTGAAAAAAAAGGGGAGAGAAGACGACAACAGTTTATGCAACGCAGTGTGCGCTGCAGGCCTAGTAGTTCGTATGTGTGCAGCCCAAACTCATCATTTCCATACAGGCAGCGCGCCATACCTCACACACACATGGACACACAGAGAGAGAGAGAGGGAGAGAGAGAAAGACCACAACGTTGACAGAGTGTTAGCCCTCTGCTCAAGTGTCACATTCAAAAAAGGAGCGCGGGGAAAACCGAGGATTCTGCACAAAAGGCACTGCGCAGATGCCGCAACCCTTCCCAACTCCTGCCCTACCCGTTCCCATCCCGTCGCCTAGCAGGACAGAACACCCACGACAGCGATTATACACGTAGCTGTACCATGATGGTTTTGAGGAGCTTCAGGCGCAATCCGTGACATGCATACTGCGCGGGCAGCGGACAACGTACTACATTCTCAGATCATAGAAGGCTCGGAGGGAACTAATCCCTCGCCCAATAAGTGAGTGGTGGACACCTGCCGTACGACAGAGAGGCCTCTTCGGGACACCCAGACATCATCCAAGAGAATCAATCATCCGAGTACCTGTTGGCATTGGCAGCCAGTGCTTCTGGTTGTGGTTGGATCCCCATCGCAATGAGTCCAGGCGGTCATGTTCTTTTCTATTTCTTTCTCTTTTTCGTTCCTTCGGCTCTCCACCGGGGACGAATCTCGCTTGAGCGCGAGTCCTCCATGCCGGCTGATGGCATGTAACTGAAGCAGAGTCCCGGCAAGTCGCGGTAAACGTCAGGGGGGAACCACGACACAGCATGCGTAGCATCGCCAGGCGCACCAAATTCGCAATCAGATTAATGTGTCGTAATCTTACATACATTTGGTAGTAATCGTTCGACCAAAATCCTGACATGATGCGCAGAAACTAGAAAATTGGTATTATGAGAGGAAAAAAAGAGGGCCCTTTGTGCGCGCACCGGCCAGCATCTTTTCCTTTGTTCTGTCCTACTAACCCCCCTCTCGAGACAGACCCTCTACGTAACGCACTCCCTTGAGGAGAACCACAATAAGGTAATAAGTAAAATGTCACAGTCTTTGTGACGGAGACTGCGTTGAATAATATACACTGATCAACGGTGAAGAAGAAAAAAAGTTGTGAAAGGAAATGAGGGCAAGAGAGATCGAATATAGGGGAATGGGGAGACGAATGAGCGTAAGAAGGAGAGATAGGACAGGTAGAAAACGGCTACACCATCCTTCGGCAGCCATGAAGAAATGGCCACACATTAGCTAGTCGTGACATCATGACGAAAAGAAAAAAAAGGAAAGAGAATGAGCATAAGCAGAAAGTGGGAGGAGGCATTGGGCATTATCTGTCGTACAAGGTAGCCTCTGTGGCTGCCACGGACAATCGAGAGAGAGATGAAACGAGAGGGGGGGCAGGAGTGTGAGGGCCTTTCCGACAAGGCCAGGCGGTACTAAGTCTGATTGGGGGACAGTTGCCCCCTTTTGGTGATAAAACTATTCGGCGCATCGGCAAGCGCCGAGGTATATGCAGAGGGAGCGGCCAGTAGTTGCTCAACCTCTGATGAAGAGACGAGTCTTACGTGCAGGATGCAACGAGAGCTCAGACGTGAGGCGCTGCGCCAGGTCGAGCCCGACCCAGCGAATCTAGCAGCTCGTGCGGAGGAATACGCTGAATGCCACTGCCTCTGTCGTACATCGACGTGGGAGCCGGCGTGTATCCTTCTCGCCTCTTCCGTAGTCGGTCAAGAACAATGCCAGCGACGACAATGAAAAGTATGAGACCAAGGGAAATGGCAAGACCAATGAGTACAACAAAGACAAGTGGCATACGGCTGCCGTCCGTTTCGAAAAAGCTGTCATTCTGCGTGAAAAATCTGGCTATTGTGCCTGGTGCGTTGCCCGAGTTGGTGGTCAGAGCATACGGTCTGTAGTGGGTGCCGTTGAAGAGCGCGGCGGAAGCAATGCCCACATCCGGTATGATAATGGAACCGGTCATCATGAGAGCCTGTTTTTCTCCCAACAGGTCGTTCTTGTCGTGAGACTTGGTTAGTGAGAAAACCTGGAGACTCCGCAAAATGGTGTTGGCAGGTAGAGTCGCGTTTGAGGTCAGCCACTTGCTCCCATCGTATTTCATGAGATACACGGAGCCCGTCTTGGCAGACTTGCCGGCAATCCACACCTGACTCCCGTCGCTGGATGCCTTCGTCATGACCTGCACCGGCCCAGGAATGGCCTCGGCGCCAGGGAAAGCCGACCAAGTCTCCTTGCTCGTATCGTACGTGGCTAGATACCGTGTTTCCGTGCCATTGGCCACCAGGTTCCCTCCAACAACAAGCGTGTTCTTGCTGGACCACACGAGGCCAAGAATCTCGCCCGTCAGGCCGTTCCCAGGTTGCATCCATTGCTGCGTGTTTGCGTTATAGATGCAGAGACCTTGACAGCTCAGGGCGCCGGCTTTGTCGAATGATCCACCGACATATATCTCGTTGGTATCAGGCCGAACAGAAATGGCCGTCACAGTCCCATTCTTGCCCGAAAGCGGAGCAGGCTGGCTCGTGAACGACTTGGACGAGAGATCATATGACACCAGTCCTCGAACCTGTGCTCCGTTAACTGTACCTGACACCATGCCACCAGCGTACAGCACACTACCGCGCAAAGCTAGCGTCATAAAGGTCGCGTCAGAAGAAATGCCAGAGCCAAGCCCGCTCACTGACGCCTTGTCCTTGCCGTCGATGATCATCAAGTTGTTGATAGTGGAGCCATTGGCCGACTGCGCTCTGAAATGGCCGGCAAGAACAGTAATGTTCGAGTTATCTGCGTCGTAAAAGGCTCCGGTGATGACGCCTCTCAAAGTGCTGTTAGATATGCTCTCACGACGACGTAGGCTTGCAGACTTCGCCGGCTTCGCGGGGGGTTCAATCTTGAACGGAAACGGTTCCAGCCCATTGGAATTGAGCTTTGCGGCCCCATTTGCGCGAAGCCCCGCCGATGATAGAGAGCCAGCAAAGAGATCACCAATGTCCGTGACATTGGAGAGGCTGGCCGTCAGAATGCCGCTATACGTCGGTAGAGGCTGGTCTAGGTTTTGCAGCCAATTTTGTTGAGATGGAATCCAGATAGCAAAGCCATCAGCCTGACTAGCGTTCTTCCCATTGAAGGCATTGCAGGTAGTGAAAGAGCCGCTCAGACTAATTGCTGTTTCGACAGAACTTGATGTGAGGTTGATCTGAATCGGAACCACGTCGTTGACAACACCGTCAACTCCGCCGCCCAAGGAACTCCACGAATTGGACTGCGTATCGTACACGGCCGCGTAGTTGAGGTCCTGCTTCCTGTCCAATGTGGCGTTGAAACCTCCTCCAACGTAGAGTTTCGTACCCTCAAGATGCATGTCGAGAACTTGTCCGTTCAGTCCACCGTCAAGCGAGGCACCTTTACCCTTATCGCCTCCAATGGCAACCGCGTTTACATAGTCCTTGGACGTGAAGTTTCCGCCCACGATGAGCGTGTCGCCTGACGCGACCAGGGACTTGACGGCCGAGTTTCGACCGAAATCAGAGCCCAGCCTATTGATCGCGGAATTGTCAAGCGTGGTCAAGTCGATGCTGTTTTTGCTCGGGTCGTAATCGAAGAGCCCGTTGAGGCTGCCGCTTGAGTTGGTGAGTATGAATCCGACCCTTTGAGCGACGACGAGTAGGGATTGAACATCCTGCCCTGCCATGGGGGTCAAGGTAACGGAAGGCTTGAATCCTGCAGAGCTCTTCTCGACATAGCCGAAATATATCTGGTCGTACTTGTCAAAATAATTTGTCTGGTACAAGGTGGTACTGAAGGCTGCATTGCTCGTCCTTGTGGACATGGTACCCGTGATATTGACCTTGCCTCGCATAGAACAGGTGTCGTCTGGCATGCAGCCCGGAGTGTACATATTGACGGTGTAATTTCCAGACTCCACAATGTTGGGGGTGAAGACTACAGAGGCCGAATTGCTGGTGACATCTGGGCCAAAATTTGCCGTGAGGTAGTCAGAGCCGCTCTGCAATGAAGGCGAGGATCTCCAGGGACCGGTGTTCGTGGCGTTTGATGGGAACTGAATACCTTTGCAAGCGGGTTCGTTGAAGCTGCTGACGGCATACGCAAAAATGTTGTCTTGGAAAAGCTCCACGCCGGACAGGCCAGCTCCGGCGCCGTACCAGTCCGAGATAGCAATCTGAAAACTATTCATGCCCACACGATTGACGAAATGAAAGTCTTGAAATTTCATCTTGGGATCATTGCTGAGGGGACACTCGCTGGTGCAGCTCGCATTACGTCCCGTGGATGGATCGACGTAGGTAAAGTTCAAGATGCCGTTTAGGGGAAAAGCAAGAAATCTGAATGTCTTGGTCCCGCGACCATCCTGATGTGTATTGTAAAGCCTCAATTTGGTCGGCTCAAATCCAAATCCGAATTTGGCTTCCCATGAAGCGGGCGTATTGTCAGCTGCCAGCCAGGTGCTCCCAGGTGCGTCATTGCCTGCCGAGCAAACAATGTTCTTTGGGTCATTGAAACCAGCAGTCATCGCACCGTTTGTGGCGTTGATCTGCGCCGAAGACAAGTTGATGATTTGTTTGTCAGGTTGGCTGGGAGCACTCGCGTTGCCAAGGCCAGTAAAGCTGCCTCCGAAAACGATGTGCCCATTGGAGGTTTTGGAAATGGCGTTGACAGGACCGTTGAAGCCCGCGAATGGGAAATTGACCCATCCATCGGCATCAGACCAGGAAATTGCATTCGTCGAATTGGACCCCTGGAAATTTCCACCGACGTAAACCTGTCTCCGGTTGTCATCGCAGTACAACGCGTTGACCTCTCCCTGAAGTCCCTTGAGGGGTGTTATCTCAGTGTTGTTCGGGTTAAAGAGAGCGATAGCTGTGGACTGTGTGCCGTCCAGACTTGTGAAATTTCCGCCGATCACAACCCTTTTCGTGCTACCGTCGCCGTTCTTGAGCACACACATGGCTCGGATTGACGCGTCAGTAGACACAACAGGCGCCAAGGCACCATTTGGAAGCCGCGCAAGAAGAGACTCGCTGCCATTTGTAGGCAGTGGTTTCGCTATTTGGCCCTCATATTCATAAAGTGATATTCCGTTAAAATCGCCAGCGACTGCTATTCTGCCTAAGCTGGAGAAGTCTAGGTTTGCTGACGGTGCTGGGTTGAAACGAATCGCGTCAGATAACGGCGCGAGAGCGGCTAAGCCGAAGAAAAGGGAAGCGACCGTCGTATACGGTGGGCGCCATGAGCCATTCTGGCTCGCGGGCAGCCGCATGGCGGGTGTTGTGCCGCCAAAGTCGGCGGAAGTCTTCTAAGAACCCCAGGCGCGATTGAGGGGATCCAGCCTGGAACGGTACGGATGATTACCAAGGCGATGAACGTATGGAGAGTGTCGGCTTTTGTGACGTGGCAATCGGCATCTCAGATTTGTCGACTGCGAATAAAGGTCTCGAATGGTGCGGCAAAATTCGGGGTGAAATGGCGCTCGAAAGAAACAGGCCAAAGAAAACCCTGTCGACACGGGTCAAGGGGGTCAAAAAAAAGAAGAATCGAAGCGCTGAATAGTTAAACAACATAAATGAGCGTGATGGCAGGGAAGGTAAAGCGGCCGGTCTCGTGAGGCGAATGCTCTCCGCCGTTGATCGTCGTGAATTCCCTCTCGCCGTTCGTGAGGAGTCGTGCTCTTGGGAAGAGAGGAAGACTGGGATAATCGGGTTGGCCCCAAGAATGCGGGAAATTGCTTGGGTTGTTGTTCCTGGGCGGGTTTGCTTTGACACTAGTCTCGAGATAGACTAGCGCGCTTCCGTCTGCAATGGCACCTTGAAGATGCACAGCAACCGGGCCCCCAACCTGAGTTTCGCCTGCCTGCCTTCACTAGATGCAAGCTGTGGTCGAAAGAGGGTTTATGCCAATTCAAACGAAAAGGGAGACAAATCAAAAGCTCACAAATTAGCTTTGTTGGCCAGCTGGGCGAGTGATTAGCGATACCGTGCCGTAGAATGCGATGCGATTTGCAGCCTGCCACCTTTCCTTGATTCCCCCCCCTCCCCTTTCTGTGCTCGACTCATCTTTTTTTCTTTTTTATTTCTTTTCTATTTCTTTTTTTGTTTCCGCAGCGCGATCGGACGGTGCACCGACGAAACACTAGCAGCAATCAGTAGTGATTACTCGCCACCAATCAACACTACGAAGGTCTCGGGTCTATTCAATTCACTGAAGACGCTAGCTTGACTGAACAAGGGTCAGCTAGACCACCAACGTGGCAATCACGCCGCAGTTTTGCCTACACTTATGTCCGTGTCCGGCAGGCCTCAAAAATAGAGTTTTGGACGCCTTCTAAGTAGCGATGATCTTGAAATGGCTGCACTGGATTCTACACACGTTACGCGCGCCAAGGTTCGTGTCGTGACCGGAATTCTGGGGCTGGTCCAGTTCACGACGTTGCGCGCACGATAGCATTCTCCTCCCATCCCGTCGCCGCTCCGTACGCAACGAATGGTCAGGGGTTGTTGGCCAGAGTCGGACGGGTGAGAAGGGGCGTCGTACCATGACCGTGCCGCAACACCCACCTGAACTATGGACAGGCAACCGAAGCAAAGTTTCTCCCCCGTATTGTCCAAAATGTCACCCGCCCGACCGCCTCGGTCCTTTGTCCGACAAGGTCACTGCATAGACAAGAGAAAGGGGAAAAGTGATTGCAGGGACTTCCGCCCGTGGGAACGAGGAGGGGCAGAGCGCTGAGCCCCGTCTGAAGGGTTGCTTTCAATGCGTGCTGGCCAACAAGGCAGTGCCGTCAATAAAAGGTGGCTGGGTGCCCGTTGCGTCTTCCCAAACGGGCCACAAACTGCTAATGTTGGACATGTTTATGAAGGATCTGTCTGACCGGAGCCCTCAGGGATGCATGGACAGGGAGGGTACAATATTGTACGTACACGTGCAAGGGAAATTACCTCCTTTTGAATCGCTTCCCCGCTCCACGATTGGAAAAAAGTAAGTGAGCTGCAGTTACTTCCTGAGCAAAAGCAAAATCACCACCAGTTCGCAGTTGATCGACCGTCTGCATGAACCCAGGCACGTGTTCGTTTGTGCCATCCTTGCTGATGCCACTCTCACTGCCGGGTGCCTTCTCATCGCATCTCGTCAGCGTTCAGCGGCAAGCAGGGGATGTGTCCAAGACTGGCCCACTCTGCGGGACTGACGAGATGACTTTCCCAACGGCTGAGGATCCGCATCGTACCTTTTTGTCACCCTCCTGAATGACCTGTGAGAGGAAACACGATAGTCGTAACCCGGGTGGAGATAGGGGTAGAGGGCGGCAGATCGGTTGATCAGCTCGCCAACGTTCCTGATTCGTTGCAAAATCTGTTGTCTGACTTTTCCTTCAGCCAATGAAACGTGTCCCACCTCCGACACAAACAAATGCGACTTAGTGGCACAGGATCAAGCGAGAGTTACGTCATGTGGTCTCTGTCGCGTAGATGCGGAAGTTGCCCATGGCCGACACAACTGTCAACATAGTGCGCTACATATATGACAGCCATTTTCCTCTCCCTTGCGAAGATCAGCGGCTCAGGGAGTGGCTGACTTTCAGTAGTTGACGGTAATATCTCGCTGTTGAACAAATGACAGGCACGCCAAAGCCTGTACAAAGTAACGAGAGCCCAGTTCGACGACGTTTATGTACATGCTCTCCCTTGATGTTGCCGCAAGGCGCAATCACGCGTTGTAATCATTCCACAGGCATTCTCAACTGGAAAATCAGACTCGCGACCTGAATGGGTAGTTGTATATTCATCAGCGCAGGTCGGAAGAGTTGCAACCAATCTCTCTAACAACCTGTGGCCGCAAAGCAGGCGCGCCATGAATGTTTCAGCTCTGCAGCAACGATTGGTAAGACTCTGCCCGGTGCATGTTGTGTTGAAGTCGGCCTTCGCTGGTGACTCTTCCAAGCCCTCTCGTGCATTGTGCTCGTAACGCATTACCGGGAACGACCGGGAATAGGAGAGCTGTAAGAACATTGCCAGAGGTCCTGAAACACCGATGATCGGCAGCTTATTATTTGCGAAATCTGATATCTTATAGAGGAGTTGCCAGATGCGAATATGCCAGATTATTGACTTGCGCTAATGCGAAGACAAATCTATGGGCGCGGGGCGGGGAGCTGCAGGATTTGTGGATTTGGTCGCTAATTCCGCTTCGCCAACGACGCTTCCATCTGCAGAAACGTGCTAATCCCAGCTCAGTGGCACTGACATTAGCAGTTGGCCGCGAACGAGGTCATTGCCGAAGTAGTCTCGTCTCGAGACCCGATGAAGTGGACGGCAAACATCGAATGCCGCAGTATGGTCCAAGCCTCCCGGCAACAGGACGAAAATTTTGGCCCGGAGCGCAAATTTATTGGTTAGATTCTCCCTGGCCCTGATAGCGAGACTTGTATTCTCTGGGACTCTCGAATTGGCTCGCTTTGCCTGACCACATTCCCAAGCGGGCTTTCTTTGCTTTCGCCTCAGCAATCTGATATGTGGCTTTCAAGCCACCGTATTCGCCTCCCGACTTGGCTTCGTAGGTTGTCGCAAGACCTCGTTTGACCATTTCCAAGCCAACATTGCGGCGGATGAGGAACCGCCGAACATACACAGTGGCGACAATGCGATTGTACTGATCGCGTTTATAGATATATGCCCTTATGTTTCGATGCAGTATGTAGTTGGAAAGCCATGTCAGAGCTTCGGAAGCAAATAGCTGGGCTGGCCGACCGAAATGTGCACCCTCGGGGGCATCAATACCGGCAATACGAACGGAAATCTGCCGCGAAATGAGCTTGGGTGGGAGGACGCGCAAGTGTTGGAAGGGACCATTGCCCTACCGTTCGATCTTTGAGATCCTTCCTGGTCTGAGGTACTTTCCTCAACCATCCCCAGCCCGCAGCCCTCCCACCTGGAGTGTGGAAAAGGTGGAAATTGTCTCCGTCACCGACGCTCGTGACTCTGCCGAAAAGGCTTCTGTTTCGAAAAAAAGACGGTCTCACAAATGCTGCACCAGGGACCCGACGTAAATAGTTCGCGTAGAGCTGCAAAGCACCTAATCCCACGAGAGAAATTGCGACGACAGGAGCCCACTCTCTAGCAGCACCAAGGGGATCGGCAGTTGCATGTCTCAGGGCATCAGACCACGGCACCGTGCCCTCCGCCGGTGAATGTGCATCTTTGGCTTCCTTGTCCGAGTTTCGCGGTCCGAAGGGCCACACCATTGTGATCACGACCCAGAGGCCGGTTCGCCGCGAGTTGTTCGGTTCGTTGGTTGAATCGGAGATGATATGGGGCTATGGACCTGCATGAGGAATACATCTCAGTGGCTTAGCGCCGAAAATATTGCCCCACTCAAACCCTGGGTGCCTGAGGTGAGCACACTTCTAACGTGTGCGACAAGCTGTCTCGCTATCGAATCAACTTCATCGTGCTAACAAGTTTCATAGTTACAGACAACTTAAATTAATTGAGAAGTGCAAGGGCGCCTTTCTTTTCACATGGCCGAGCGTGGTAGGTAACACGCAACAATCAATGCCTTGAGTTCTTTTCTAGCTACCAGATACCCAGGTGCAACTACATTCAATGGCTCATCTAAGCTTGAACCTTGAAAGAGCGGCCACTGGCGGTCTTCCTTTCTTTGTCTTCGCTGTCGGGCCGTGCTCGGCGTAGCACTGGTTTCAAGTCAGTTGCGTTCCTCGCTAAACAATCAAGTCATCACCAACCTTGCAGGAAATCTGCTGTCCGTTTTCGCATCCGTGAATGAATGTAAGCTTTCGAAGCCTTTATGTGGTAATGAAAATAGTCTCGGAATGTCTGTATGTGGGAGATGACGATAGGCATCCTCTGAGGAGTAAGATGTCTCGGGAATAATACTGCATATTCATCTTGTCAGCGGCATTCGGAATCGGCAGGGGAAATGCCGGCCTCGTACCGAATGTGACGTATCCGATCTCGCCAGTGCCGCTGTTTTGTATGCCAGGTACTCCCTGGAGTTCCAACGGCGGATCATTGCGGAACAAGACTTGAGGAGCGTTCTGGATGACTCTTCTTCGTGCGTCCACAAATTCTTGAATAAAGACTTTGCCAAATACGCGATCCGTTTCTTCCCGAAAGACTGTACTGAAGATGACAGTCACTCGATCGTGGCTAGCCTTGACGTAGATCGCTTCTTCTTCTCGGTACCGTATCGCCTTGACTTGTCCTCCTTCCCGCACACCTTGAGGTGCTTCTTCTGAGGTGAATTTTGATGCTTGCTCTTTCAGTGCGTAATGCTCCTCGTAGGCTTGCTCAAAGGGAGCCGCCATGGCGTTGCGCTTCAGAAGGGCGAACTTCATGGCTAAAGCTTCACGTGCCTCTGGATTTCAAGTTAATGTTGATTGCAGGTTCTAGTAGACCACTGGCATTACCTTTCTCTGCAGGCAAGTTCTCCAGGTCGATCAGCACTGAGAAGTCGTATCCCGGCTCTACGGGAGCTACATATTGTCCGTATTCCCGCTGCAAAACTTGCTCTGCACCGTTTTGGACAAGGTCAGGGAAGCATCGTATTGCGAGTGAGAGCAGTATTTTCGTCTTCGTCTCGGGAGTTGAAATGTGGAAAGTGACACCGTCGAAATCGGAGATAGTCTGATCAATAGAAGCAGGAGGGGCTCTGGTGAGTGGTCAGCATATCTTCTGCGCCACAAATGTGAGCACCTCACCCTGAGAATCTCTCAGTCAATACCGACTGTATCAGAGCATTCTGGTAATCGAGGAGAAGCATCTTCGCGGTTCGGTCGCGGTTTGCTCGATGCCGGTCCTCCAAGCACTTAATCGCTGTTGACGACACATAGTGGGGCCACATGGAGTGAGGTCAGCTTGGGGTAATCACCACGTGACCGTTAGCTCTCATGCGCGACTCAGCGGCGGAAGATTATCGATAAGGTAAAAAAAAACCTACGATAATTTGGTTCCGCGATAGGTCGAGTGTGCGACGGCCCTCCGACAGTCTTTCTTTTCGCCTTGTGTCGAGCAGTGTGAGGCGAAAGGGACCACAGCCTCTGTCAGCCTCTGTCAGAATGGTGAAATCGTACCTGTGAGTAGCTCGTCGCACTGATAGCCCAGAAGTATAAGCTGACAACAGTCAGGAAATATGAACATGTCAAGTCGTTTGGCGTGGTGGCCACCAACACATCGAATTTAGTATGGACGGCAAAAGATCGGGCTGGTACTGGCGCAGGGCACGCCATTGTTGCTGCCAATGAAGACGTCTTGTGCTGGGATGTGAAAAAAGGGGAACTAATCAGTCGGTGGCGAGATGATCGATGCTCAGTGCCTGTGACAGCGATCGCGCAAAGCCGGACGGACAAAGATGTATTTGCGGTCGGGTACGAGGACGGCAGCATAAGGCTCTGGGACAGCAAGATATCCACCGTCATTGTCAATTTCAATGGTCACAGATCAGCCATCACAGAACTAGTCTTCGACAAGTCTGGCGTTCGTCTCGCTAGCGGCTCGAAAGACACCGACATAATTATTTGGGATCTGGTAGCTGAAGTTGGCCAGTTCAAGCTTCGAGGCCACAAAGATATGATCACCGGAATCAAATTTGTGGAGCCGGATTCGCGGCTTCGGGGAGAAGATGACTCTCAAGCGATGGTTCTAGATGATGAGAGTTCCGGTGACGGATTTCTGCTGACGACTGGCAAGGATGCTTTGCTTAAGTTGTGGGATCTTTCATCACGTCATTGTATCGAAACACACATTGCTCAGAGTAATGGAGAATGCTGGGCTTTGGGTTTATCCCCTGATTTGAATGTGTGCATAACAGCCGGGAACGATGGGGAGATGCAGATCTGGGCCTTGGACACTGATAATCTGGCAGCCAACTCTCGACGTGTGGATGTCTCGGGGACCGTGCGCTACCTGCATGGCCGAGGAACCCTTCACAGGACAAGCAAAGACCGTGCGATCGAGGTAGTTTATCATCCCCAGAAAGATTACTTTGCTGTGCACGGGTCAGAGAAAAGCGTCGATATCTGGAGAATAAGGTCCGAAGCCGAGGTTCGCAAAAGTCTCGCCCGGAAAAGAAAGAGACAGAGGGAGAAGCAAAAAACCAACAAAAATGGCCATGAGGACAATGACATCGCCAATGAAAACAATGAGGACATTACCCAAGCGGATATTTCTGACCTGTTTGTCCAGTATGTCATTGTCAGGACAGGTGGCAAAGTTCGCTCGGTTGATTGGGCAACAGCCAGCAGCCAGAAAGATCTCCAGCTGGTTGTGTCTACCACAAACAACCAGATTGAGTACTACAGCGTTCCGGGCAAGGACAAAGCAGAGCAGAAGAAGAAGCGAGACATCCCAGACTATACTCGCTCCCTCGCCGTGGAACTACCAGGTCACCGCGCCGATATCAGAGCACTGGCTATAAGTTCTGACGACAGAATGCTCGCCTCGGCTGCCAATGGCTCTTTGAAGATTTGGAATATCAAAACGCAAACATGCATCAGAACCTTTGAGTGTGGCTACGCGTTGTGCTGCTCATTCCTGCCTGGCGATAAGGCGGTCGTGGTCGGCACGAAGAAGGGGGAACTACAGCTATTTGATGTGGCATCAGCGTCAACGCTTGACACTGTTGAAGCACATGAGGGTGCGATTTGGAGCCTCGGCGTTCATCCAGATGGCAGGTCCGTGGTGACCGGCAGCGCGGACAAGACGGCCAAGTTCTGGGATTTCAAGATAGTCCAGGAAGAAATTCTCGGTACTAAGCGAACGACACCAAAACTGAAACTTGTACAGTCTAGGGTTCTCAAAGTATCGGACGATGTCCTTAGTCTGAAGTTTTCACCCGACGCCAAGTTGCTGGCTGTGGCCCTACTGGACAACACGGTCAAGGTCTTCTTTGTCGACAGCCTCAAGCTCTACCTCAACCTTTACGGCCACAAGCTCCCTGTCTTGAGTATGGATATTTCTTTTGATAGCAAGCTGATCGTGACAAGTTCGGCGGACAAGAATATCCGGGTGTGGGGTTTGGATTTTGGCGATTGTCACAAAGCATTATTCGGCCATCAGGACAGTATCCTTCAGGTGGCATTTGTGCCACACAATTCTGACGGCAACGGTCACCATTTCTTCAGCAGCAGCAAGGACAGGACGATCCGATACTGGGATGGCGACAAATTTGAGCAAATTCAGAGACTGGACGGCCACCACGGAGAGATCTGGACAATGGCAATAAGTCGCAGTGGAAATTTTCTTGTCAGCGCCAGCCATGACAAGAGCATCCGAGTGTGGGAGGAGACGGACGAGCAGATTTTTCTCGAGGAAGAGCGCGAGAAAGAGATGGAAGATCTATACGAGAGCACATTGACGACTTCCTTGGAAAAGGAAGTTGACGCCGAGGACGACAATGGAGAAGTGGGCGCCGCGACGAAGCAGACGACTGAGACATACATGGCCGGAGAGAGGATACAAGAAGCGTTGGAAATGGGCATGGCTGACTTGAACTTACTGCAAGAATACGAGGAAGCCAAGCTTGCCAATCCGCACGCGCCGCCCCCTCAACGCAACCCTGTCTTCATGGCGCTTGGGAACATCACGGCAGAAGCACACGTCATGTCAATTTTGCAGCGCATCAAGGCGTCTGCGTTGCATGACGCACTTCTTGTCCTACCATTTGCCTCAGTACCCATTCTCTTTACGTTTCTCAACATTTTCGCCTCGCGATCCATGAACATTCCCCTCACATGCCGTATTCTGTTGTTCATGATCAAGACGCATCACAAGCAGATTGTGGCCAGTCGAACCATGAAAGCCATGATGGACGGAATCAGAACGAATCTGCGAGCAACATTAAAGAGGCAAAAGGATGAGATGGGGCGCAACATAGCAGCGCTCAAAATCATCGGCATGCAGCTGCGCGACATGAGCGTCAAGGAGTATGTAGATGAGACGTGGGAAGATGAGAGCCAGGAGAGAAGCGCCAAGAAGCGCGGGTTCTTGCATATAGCATAATGATGGACGAGATCTAGCAGAAAATTCTGAAGTGCACAGCAGATGACGTGATTCGCCGGGCCCACAAGCAAATGCTTCCGTGAATACTGATGCAGTTTGGTTTTATCGCCGTCAACAGCAAGTGATGTTGTTGATTATTGATGGTCACGTGATTCGCCGTGAGACGGACGACGCGAAGGCTAGTGATGCAGCCATTGACAAGCCCCCGAGCCCTGTGAACGACATCTACGCATTAGCACCAGAAAACAACCCTCGACGTTACCTTCTCTTTTACTTCAAACTGCGAACTTTTCAAAATCTGTACGAGGGTCTCAAGAAGGAGACGAAGTGCGAAGCTGGAAGCACCAAAAAGGAAAAAAATCCGATCACAGTCGCTGAGCGGCCATCCCCTCCCCCCTTCGCCATGCTTTTCTTCAGGTGAGAGAAGCCATCTCGTCCTCCCACCTTCCTCCCTCTGTGCCTCTCTTTCATTCCGCCTTCTGTCTAGTCTAGCCGGGGGGGCGCCCAAGTCGGTCCGCTGGCTGGTTTGAATGGCTCTCTAAATTTCCTCTCTCTCTCTCTCTCTCTCTCTCTCTCTCTCTCTCTCAGCGGAAAAAAGTATCATGCAGACTGACTTATCCACCGGTTGGGGGGGGATTTGGGAGTCATAGCTTTTTCAAGACTCTCATCGACCAAGAAGTCACAGTGGAGCTCAAGAACGATATCCAGCTCAAAGGGATCCTCAAGAGCGTTGACCAGTACCTCAACATCAAGCTCGATGACATTTCGGTGGTGGAGGAGCCGAAATATCCGCACTTGGTGAGTCCCTTCCCCCACACACCCACCCCCTTTTCCTTTTAAAAGAATCCGCTTCTCTATCTGGAGCTTTATTTTTATTTTATGCCGCCATCATGAGATTCGAGCAAGGACATGACTGATCAAGGCACTGTGGGGGAGAAATAGAGCTCGGTCAAAACTGTCTTTATTCGCGGGTCGGTGGTACGTTATGTGCATCTGCCGGCCGCTTCGGTAGATACGCAGCTGCTGGAGGATGCGACCAGGAGAGGTAAGCCCCCCCCCCCCAAAACAAAGCGAAGACGACGACTTCGGTGGGGAGACTTCGAATGAGAGGGACATGGTCACCACGGAAAAAAAATTCAACTACTGACTGTCATGCAGAAGCTGCTGCTCAGCAGGCCAAGGCCAAATGAGTTGAGCTGCGGGTGACGCAGGGCGACACACTTGCAGGAAATGGCTCAGCATTTTAGCTTAAACTTTTTTTTTCTTTTCGTTTTGGTGTGATCATACGGCGTTGATGCTCTGTATGGACACTCATCTTTGGATTTACATCAACTGGTCCAAAGCGACCTCTGCGAAAAAGTAATCTACACGTGCAGCGGTCTCACCACCAAACGCCTCCTCCATGTGACGACTTGTCGTCCCACAGATGCAATTTCGTGTCCTGAGGGTCGTCTTCCCCTTCAATCAGGGGCCGGACGAGTCCGCCACGCCTTCTCTCGAACGACCACCTGTCCAGCCATGCTTTCATCCTTTTCCTTGACTGCTCACTGCCAACGTTGACGGTCGGGATGACCTTTTCTATCCGGAGGCTCATGATGAACATGGCCAACTCCCGGAAGCTGCTGTGCTCCGAGTATGGAACGCCAAAGCACATGGCTTCCTTGGTACTGCCTCTCTGCGCAACGAAGTCTTTATACGCAAATCTGGTCTTCCAACCCTTGCCGTGCAAGATCTGTTGGGTTGCGATGCTTGAGGGGGATGTATTCGCTGTGACTTGCTTGCCGCTTGGCGGTCTGTACGTCCAGCCGGTTGGTCGAAACCCGATGATGCGACTGAAATGTGGTTTGTATCCATTCAAGTACTCTTGCAGGGTTTCTGCCCGGATTTCCATGAGCGACTGCATATGCACCTGAGCCTCCTTGGGATCTGTCGTCAGTAGCCCAGCGAGCTCTGGATCCTCGAGCTGCTTGCATATCCTCATTTTGCCGGCAACGGCGTAGATCTTGGTCTTGAGAGCTTTCGCAATCGCAACACAGATGCGTTCTTTGCCGATGGAATACGTGCCGCATACAACGAGAAGCCGCTGGTTTGAGGGAGAGTCCCTGGTCTCGCCGGTCTGCTGATCTTGCTTTTCACTCTTGAAGTAGTTGCTGACGGCCGGAGTGTTATCCTCCTTGGCGCTCTTCTCCCATAAATCATCTTTACAATTTGGGTCAGGCGAGGTCGTGGCGCACAAGTCGGCACAGGCGCGGATGACATCCCTCTGCGGTGGGAACGAGTATCTCGGGTTGAGATACGTTGTGTCGAGATAGCAAATGTCGATCACTTGCTGTTTCAACTTGCCTGTGACTGTGTCCTTCACGTCAGGCCTCAGTAGTTCATGTGTTGCGTGCGCCGGACAAGCCCGAAAGTCGCCACAGTGAAGAATGCGCTTGCCGCGTCTGTTCGTCTTCTTGTCGGCGGGTTTTTGGAATAAAAACAACGAGCTGCCAGGGCAATGATTGGCGGGGATCATCGTGACAGTCGCGCCGCCTGTGCCGGGGATATCATAGTTTTTATCAAACTCGAGCTGGACGACCCATTTTGCGGCGGTTCTCAGCTGCTGCTTGACCAAGTTCCCCGTCACCTTGCTGCAATAAATTGGGCCGTGCGTCCAATTCGCTGTCAGTCCTATGTAATGGTCGCTGTGAAAGTGGCTCAGAAAATAAGCTTCACAGCCTTGAACGGCACCATAGCGAAAGGCATCGACGCAGATATTGAAGCCGGGTATTATCTTGTAAAATGGGCAGGTCCTCTCGTAAGCCGGTCGGCCCCTCGAGGCGTTCTCCGCAGCGGCAGCAGCAGCCCAAGCAGAATCCTCCGCCTTGTTCGACATGAGTTTAGAAAAAGCTGACTTGGCCTCCTTGCTGTTTTCGTCATAAAGCTCGAATGGATTGGACTGCCCAGGTCTCGGCACCGCTGCACGGGCAAACCGTTTGCTCATGTCTGCAGACTCGACTTCGACGGGGGCCGCTGCAGTCTTGTCGGGTTCCGTAAGAGGGATCGGATTGCCGTCCAAACAAGAATTAACATGCCTGGTGGCTTCGTCGACGGAAACGTGGCTCAGGCCTATATTGCAGATGGGACATGTCTGGATCGCAGCGTCGTCGTAGAAGGCATCTTCTCCAAAATCCTCCATTAGAGTCGTGCCCGCTTCCTCGGCCTCTAGCAACGCTTGTTCTCGCATGAATCTTCTCTCTCGCATCTCTTCGCCTTCGAACTCTTCCAGATCGAAGTCGTCAAGCGCAGCAGCTTGATCGCTATTCGGGGCATCTCCAGGGTTTTCCGAGCTCAAGGCCAGGCTGGGCAGCTGTAAAGCAGGCTCGGCTTTCACTGTCGCCCCTGCGGCTGGACAGCTCATGTCTTTTTCGTCGCCATTGGGCGTGGAATTCGTAGAACTCTGTATATCATGATCACCTTGGACGTGTGCTCGAGGGCCTGCCTCGTCTGTATCATCCGCCTCGTCGCTGTCAGAGTCAAGGACGAATGGCACATTCAGTCGTGCTTTGACGGAATTGGGAGATTTTGCAGGCGCTGCCGCGGCTTCGAGGCTTTTGGCTTGTTGAGCGGCCGCATCTGTATTCTCTCGCAGGACAAGAGAGTCCTGGTCCAGTTTTCTCTTCTTGTTGGGCGATGCTATCTCGTTCACGCTGTCGTCATCACTACGGCTGTAAATGTCCTCGGCGGGGACAATCGGAGCGCACCCGGCGCCAACGAAGAGAGAATCCTCTGGTCGCTGTGTCTTTTGGAAAAAGCTCAGAATACTCGCATTTGGTTTTGCAGCAGGCTTCTTGGACAAAGAGATGGTTGCTCCGGGCTTTCGGGGAGTGAGGGTTCGGCTAGATTTGGCTGAGATAACCATGGTGGCGAATCTGCTTAAACGTTTTCATCGTACAAAACATCGACACTGTTCGCGGCCAGGTCGCGATAGCAAAGATCTCCAAACAATGACACCAAGACGCAACTAGATGATTTCATGCAAAATAGTTGGAACGAAGGGGTACACAGATCCCAGGAGAAAGGCATGCTCCCGCGCTCGGCTGCGGAGGCGAAAATCAAGTGGAGCGCGGCAAGTCGCGATGGTGGAGCACCATGGGTATCGCGAGGTCACATGTTGCCGCTAGAGTTGTCACGCCTCTCTGAGAGCACTGGAGCCACAGGCGCATGCATCCCTGTGAACGCGCCAACCAGATGTTCGTCTCAATCCAAAAGCCAAGAGGGCAACGTCAGCTCATCCCATCAAGACCTGCCAAATTTTGCATCATCTCGCATGATGTCGTATCGTGTAGGCACGTATGGTTCGGAGGCCATGAGGGTCTCGCTCCGTCATCGGGCATGTTCACATTGACGTTGGGCCGCGTACAAAATGTATGTACACGTGCATGTATTGTATGTACATGCGCACATACCAGGATCGATCCAACATTACACAAAGCCGGGCATCGCCCTCGAGACCACCTTCCAATTGGTTGAGGGCTTATCTACCCAGGTACCTGCCTCCTACCCAGGTGCCTGCGGTTGCGACATTCGATCGATCTGGACACTGCCGTGCAGCGCTGCTTGAAACAGTGATGAGATAAATGGCGGCGGCCGCCGTCTCCTCCTCCCCCTACCACACCTGCACATAACCCTTCCTTCATCACAGCATCACTATTCCTCGCAGCCTGCCGAGATCATACCATGTCTTGTAAGCAGCCATCCGACCCTGGCAGATCATCAAGGAGGAACTTCACTAAGGTCATCATGCAGCCCTGTTGAACACGTCTCAAACCCTCAAGCACGTCACGGCCCTTCCCGAGGACGTCGATCGGGCCAAAGGGCTCAAACTGTTTCATGAGCACAAGTTCTTTATCGAGTCCGGAGCCCCCACGGTCAAGTGTGAGGTGATTGACACACCGTCGAACCCGGCGCCCCAGCTTGCGTCTGCTCGTAGTCTTAAGGGCATTGCGCCACCCAAAAGCTATGAGGTTACAGAAAAGATCCACACGCTGCCGGCAGGTCTCTGGGACTCGAATGTGACGAGCACATACGAATTCACGAATGCTGAGAATGGAGTCTTCATCAGGATCAAGAGTCCCATGAACACGTTCATGGAATCCCTCTGGACAATCGAGGCCAAGGCAGACGGCAGTGGGTACGAGCTGGTCGAGGACATTCTGATCAAATGCTCGCGACTCCTCATGTCAACCGTCAAGGGCAGCTGCGAGACGCAGTGGAAGAATACGCATCAACATATCATAGACGCCATGCGTTGAATGTGAGACGGCTTTCGAATAGATCATGACTTCAATTACTTCTTGTTCTGCTTCATTTACCTCTCCCTCAACAATAATGAGATCAAGAGAGGACTGAATGTACACAGAAGCCGACCATTGGGGGTGGGGAGTGTGGCTTATCCGACCAAAGGGAGGGGGTCTAGCAGATAGCCCAACTATTGCAAAAAAAGGCTCATCTAAATACAGGAGCAAGAACCCGAAGATATCCCGGGTATAACTCGAATCCTGGTTCACCCTGACCTAGGCATAAGTCAAGGCCCTTCCAAAGATGGATATCGAACAAAAAAAAAACCAAAGGATTTTGCGTATTTCAAATTTACACAAGATCTTGAGAATTTAGGAGGTTCCTTGTCTCAACAAAGCAAAAGAAAAGATGAAGCACTCACTGTTGGAAAAAGTAACCATGCAAGATTTCCCCTCTCTGAATACCCAACAAAGGAACTTGCATCAGATCCAGAGTACCGTCCAACGCCCCTCCGTTACAGTTCCATCCCGCCCGCCGTCAAAGTGAACCCCCTGGCGGGTTTCATTTGTCTGTCCGGCCGGTGGCGCCTTCCTCGAGGCCCCTCGGCGCCCCACCCAGTTCACTCACCCGCTCCTTCACTCACTCACTCATCCTCGGTTTTCCCCTTCGATCGACACCACCGCACAGCACGCCTGCGAGGCTGCGGCTTTTCCACGGCTGCATCATGGTAATGTGCAATTGAGGAGCTTGGGTTTTGCTGGACTCATCCCATCGCCTGCCGCGTGGCCATCTGGCTACGCCTGCGCCGACGACATGGCGGCCCTCATGCCACAATGGAAGTCGGCCTCGGCCACGCGCCAAAAGGCATTCGAGGATGCCAGGAAAATGCAAAAGGCCGTTGTCGAAGCTTGTTCCAAGTCTGGAAAGGAAATACCCCGCTATCAGCTGTCCGAGCTCATCGGGAAAGGCAGTTTTGGCCGAGTCTACAAGGCCACATCGCAAACAACGGGCCAGCTCGTCGCCGTCAAGATCATCGACATCGAGGAGAGCGACACGGTGAACCCCAAGCTCGCCGATACGTACAGTGACTTGCTCAAGGAGATCAACGCTCTGCAGCTACTCAGTGCAAGCGGCGCCAAGAACATCAATCATGTCATTGAGGCCCTCCCCGTCGGCCAGTCGATGTGGATGATCACGGAATACTGTGCCGGTGGCAGCGTCGCGACCCTCATGCGACCCACGGCCCCGGGTGGCCTGCAGGAGAAATGGATCATACCCATCCTCCGAGAAGTCGTCGAGGCGCTACGATGGGTGCATGGCCAGGGCATCATTCATCGCGACATCAAGTGTGCAAACGTGCTGATTACCGAGATCGGTAACGTTCAGCTCTGCGATTTTGGAGTTGCCGGGGTGATAGAGACTAAGTTTGACAAGCGCACAACGTTCATCGGTACCCCTCATTGGATGGCGCCAGAACTTTTCGACCAGTCAACATCGTATGGGACCGAAGTCGACATATGGGCTTTCGGCTCCTTGGTTTATGAGGTTGCCTCGGGTCTCCCACCAAACGTGACCGAGAACATTGACTTCTCCAGACTGGGGAACCATCTGAAGCAGCACACGCCCCGGCTAGAAGGCGACCATTACTCGGCCGGGCTGAAAGACCTCGTTTCGTACTGCATGCAACAGGATACAACGAAGCGGCCCACTGTCGAACAGGTTCAGCGGCATATCTACATCTTCAAGACGGAGGATGCTTATCCCACGTCATCATTGGCACATCTCGTCCGGGCTTTTAAGATGTGGGAGGCACAGGGAGGGGACCGGCGGTCTTTGTTTTCTGCCGGGGGCGCTCAAGGGCTGGCGGATATCTCATCGACATCGCTCGATAATGGTGAATGGAACTTCAGCACAACATCCGCCTTCGACCAGCAAGTCTTTGATAGTGGGGACGCTCAAGATGTATACGACGTGTACGGCACCGACGTCGACTTCACCCAGCCATCCTTCGAGGAAACTTCGAAGCCTCCGAAAGGCAAGTCGAGGCGGAGACCTCCGCCTCAATTGCCATCTGTCAAGGCGCCGCTTGAGAAGATTTTCGATCCCAACACCATCTCAAACTACGAGGACAACTCGCGTGCATACTATGGGAGGCCCTTCCCGGCTCCCGTCTCTGATTTGCCCCTGCGGGACGAGTCATCCGGGCCGAACAATGTGCGAGAGTCTCTCATCGACCTGGATGCATCTCTCCCTGGGGGTGGGCTTTCTCGATTTGTCGATGTCGGCACCATTCGAGCCAGTGACTCACGGGTCTCCATGGACTACAACTCGGGCGACGGCTCTTACTCAAGACCACCGCTGAGCGACCCCGCGGACATGAGCAGCAGCAACAATCGACGGACTCAGGACTGGAAATTCCCCACCATGCCTCCGCCAGCTTCGGCGGACGCGGAGATGTTCAGATTCCCGCTTCCCAACGAAGCTGCCACGCCAGGTTCGTCGCGGCCGCCGCTGATGCATCATCCTACGGAGCCGTATCAGACGTCAATGGGTTTCAGCGAGTTGGCGCCTCCCATGGTGGACAATCGGGCGTCAGTTGGAAGCTTGATTGATCTTGATATGAGCTTCGCTGACTCGGCAACGGATTTGACGCGTCCTTCGACTTCGCACTCGGATGTCGCGTCCATAAACGGCTCCGAGGTGGGCGGGGCGAATCCGTTCGAGTTGGAAAAGCATGCATCACTATACGTTATGCCCAACACGGTGCGCGAGCCTTCCATCTACGTAGGTGGCGACTCAGACTTTTCGACGACACTCGTCGACTTTCCCGACCCGCCCTCGGACAATGAGCAGACACCACACGAAGAAACGGGCTCTCGGAACCAGCAAGACTACGTCGCGTCGCGACCCTACTCACTCAGTGAGTTTGTCGACATGGACCCTGAAGACATGACTCCTCAGCAGACGGCTGGCCCCAGCGTTTCCAGCTTTCCTCCCTCGCTCCAGGATGCAGCATCTCAGCTGCCCAGCAACTTCAGACCGTCCCGGGAGGGGTACTCGGAGGACTCATGGCTGCCGCCGATGCCTGTCGCACCCGCGGCTGCGGTCATGCAGGGCCAAACAACGGCAGAGGACGTCAAGCTGGAACTGCGGCGTCTGGCCATGAGCCTCGGTGAACACCTCAGTCATGCCAATGCTTACTTGTCGAGCTTGCCAGTTCGGCGAAACAGCTCGCGACTGGAGCCCGCCGTTGATGCTAGTTGAAGGACAAACAAAGAAGACCGAGACGAGACCATGGGGGTCTCGGCCTGCGGATTGAATATGGCAGGACCTATGTCGTCCTTTTGCTTGCTTCAGGCGGTACTTGTAATTGTACAGGAGAGTCACGACGCCTGGGCGGGGAATGGACGGACAGTTTAATGCCGCAACGACCAAGGCCTGCAGGACAGCCAAGAAAGTAAATGATTACATGGGAGACATCGCGAAACGCAAATAGTTTATTATAGGTTGCTCACAGTATTTATTGATCCGAGTGGCAGAGGGATCGGTGTGTTGTATCTATCAAAGGTAGCTCGGGCGGCGGATTCAGTCCTGCGCGTCGGGCATGCAGGTCACGACTGCGAATCCTTCTGTCGCTGCCCAATCACAAATGCCACATGTCAAGCGCCCAAGGCTCAAGAATGACGCTTAGTTCTCTGAAAGCTTGTCCTTCCCTGCTCAGCTGAAGCCGATCAGGTCTCCAAGCAAAAGGGCCTGATGCGTCTCGATGGCCTCACCCAGCCGAATCAAGATGCCCGCCGCCAGCATCTTGACGTCATTCTCTTCGCCGCCATCCTCCCCTCTCGTCCGTTCAAAGACGCCCGAGACCCATTCTCTCGACTCCACCATGTCGCGGCCATGATCCTCGCACAGCCGCCGCATGTTGTCGTCGTTGACGTGAAGCAGCACCGACATGGCGACGAGCCAGCCCCTCAGGGCGCCGACGTGGCCGGACACATGGACGCGTGTGCGCAGCAGCAGGAGCCACAGCTCCGACGTGAGTTGCGGCAGAGCCAGCGTCGACGGGCCGGCGGCGTTGACGATGATGGCCAGGGTCTGCAGGTACAGCGCCAGCAGGGCCGGGTTCAGCACGGCGGGCTTGGACGAGCGCAGCGCGAACTGGAAGTGCGCGGTGAGGGGCGAGAAGAAGTAGGTGGAGAGGATGGCGGCCGTGGTGTTGGGGATGGCCCGCACACGCGGCTTGGACAGCTTGTTTCGGGACTTGTACCGCGTGGTGAAGGTCTGCAGCTTGAGCACGTCCGGGCCGGTGGTGGCGTCGGCGGCTTCGGCCGCAAGGGGGCCGAGGAAGGAGGCCGTGAGCGATTTTGCGATGCTGTCGAGGGCGTTGGGCGGGAGTGCCTTGAGCTGCTGCTGTCGCTGCTGGTGCTCGATGCGGCTGGTGTCATTTTTGTTTTTTTGGAGAGCGAAGGAGGAGGGGTCGAGATAGAGCTGTTCGGTCTCGGCGGGGAGGCGCTTCGAAGGAAACGCAGCGGCGGATTGGTATTCTGATGTCTCGAGCCCGGCCGTCTCCCTGGCGGCGAGGCCCAGCGTGACGAGGATGGAGGTTCGTTGCGATAGAGAGTAGTCGCCCTCGAAGAAGGTGCGTGCGAACCAGGGCGCCATGGCCTCGGGCTGCGCGACAATCAGAGCAATCATGCCCTGTACGCGCAGGTCCTCGAAGTCGTCCATGTCGAACTTGTCTTGCAGGCCAACCATGAGGCGCGCCAGCTCCTCGGCGTGTGAGCTCACCTCGGTCCCGTAGTTTGCTTTGCGACGAATCAGCACCGGGGCCGTCTGGATGCCCAGCTCCTGCTTGTCGAAGGACTCCGAATCGCGCAGAAACGTGATGAGGTCGCGGATGTACACAGGAGGCCTCGGCTTGTCTCTGCGAACCAGCGTTGCGTCCTCGTCCGAGTCCTCGGGATCCGACACTTTCTCCATTGACGGGAATGGGTCATCCTTGTCTTCGTCATCTGACGAATCGATTTCTTCAATGATTGCCTTTGGCGCTGGCTGGCTGACAGCCGCCTGACGCTTTGGCTTTGGCTTTGGCGCTGCTCTCTGGGCTGTCGCGGCAGCAGGGGCTGCTTTTGGTCTGACTGTTTGTGATGGTGGACGCTGAGAAAGCATTGGCTCTATGGGGCCCGGGTGGTCAGACATTTTGGTGAGGCCCTTCAACCATTGAGCTTCTTCCGTGTCCATGTCTTCCATGTGGAAGTTGAGCCTCTTGGCTTGATTGTCTTGCAGTAATGACAAGCCTTCGCCCACGCACATGCCAAGGAAACGAGTCCGCGCATTGGTGGAGGCTATGCGGTTCGATACTGTCCTCAGATAGGTTCCCGATCGTAAAAGAATAGTCAGTTTCAGGGGACACAGCCGTGCAACGTATCCTGCGCTGAGTAGCACCACCTGGGTATGAGCTGCAAACACGGTCAGCCTCTGGCGCAGTGTCAGGGCCTTGAGCAAAAGCAGGAGAATCGTCATTGACCTACCCTCTTGTTGCATGATGGCGGAATGTTTTATGTAGAGCTCATCCCCAAACTGATTGAGGCTTTTCTCGAGCACCGATGTGATGGCTTCCTTGTCACAAGCCAAAGCGGCAACGACAGCCCGCCTGATGCCAACGCCATCACCCAGCCCGGCACCGGATGGGCTGCAACACCAGCTAACGACATGCGCAATCCGGCCCTGATCTTTCTGGAGGATCGCATCAAGCAGTCCCGCGGCAGCCGATATTCTTCCGTCCGGCCCCGAGCTTCTCGGCCCCAGGTCTTGAAGGAAGCTGCGCGAGAGATAGCCCAGCAGGATGAAGAGCACTTTTCTCGACACTTGAGACTTATCCAGGCAGACCCGGGCGAACAGCAAGGGCTGAGATGCTTGGGAGAGGAGGAGCCCGTCAATGACCGTTGTCACAAGGATATCTACCCACTGTCAGCCAAACACAGCTTGTATGTTTCTATAAATAAGTGACTCACCAGCGTATCCCAGCGACAAGCATCTCTGAAACACGTCGACTATGGCCTGGAGCTCCGCGGCATCGTCGCTTAGACTTCTGGCCCAGGCCACAACATTGCGGCCCAACCACCTGCTGAACTCAGCGCCATCAGTGAGCCATTGCGCTCTATTCGGAACATGATCCGTCCCGATGAGTTTTGCGCCCTCTGCGGATAAGGAGGATATCTTGCCGTTTGTGATGATAGACGTCAAGCACTGGGACTGCACCTTTTTCGATGCTGCATCGGCCAGAATACCCGTAGACGAGCGCCACAGCTTGCAGACAGAGTCGCTTCCCTCTAGTAAGGCAGCCAAGAGATCCAGGAACAGACCAAGATGGAGGCTGATGTCGGGGCGCGGCACATCTCTCCTGCCGCCCTTGGACTCCTCGATCAGAGCTTTGATCTGTCCGACAACGGCATTGATACCCGCGATGCTCCGCAGACATCTCACGAAACAAGCCAAGTCTGTCACCGGTGGCTTCGATGAATCGGCAGCGGCTGGCCCGGTGGCCGATGAGCAGGAGCCCTCCTGCAGCAAGGTCCAGTAGTTGGGTGCAATTTCCGTGACTAGCACGAGAGTGATGGCTGCGCTTTTCGGGCTCGGAAGCCGGATATCGAACGCAGCAGAGGCGGAATCTGAGAGCAGAAACCGGAGAACAGCGATCAGGGCCTCATAGTCGGGCTGGCTTTTCAGGACTGACAGTGCGTCGTCTGCCGTAGCAATGGTCGAGGGCAGACGGGCCGGCACTCGAGCTTCGACGACCAGCTGCTCGCGATGTTTGCCCTTGAAGTACGTCGTACGAACCGGAGTCAGCAGCTCGTCCATGGTCAGCCGCGTCCAAGACTCGGGCTACGTATGCAGCGGCATCTCAACGATGATGATGCGTGGCGTATCATGTAGTTGAAGTCTGTTGTCAACCGAGAAAGGCGCTCGCACGCCGTCGACGTCGTCGCCGCAGCCCCACCTCAACGAGCAACCACCAGCACCAAAACGACCACCACCATTTCACGATTACCATTCATCTTCGAATCGCGCTCTCATTTACCTCGTCTCATCTCTTTCGCCTCAACCTCTCCAAATGACGGCCCGGGCCACAGAAGCAATAGAACAGTAGCGTTTACAGGACGAGGCCAGAGGACATGGGCTTTTCTGCAGCCGCCACCCGTTCCGTCGATGAGGTGGCAAGATGGTAAATCACCACCAGACTAGGCGCTGAGGCGGGGAGAGACGCAGGGCTGCTGCTGATGAATGAAAAACGCAAAAAAACATACACAGGGAGTATCTAGACCACATACGGCGCACTCCCGGGCCCTTTACCGATGCGGACGCGACGTCCGACGAGTGTCTGGCGCAGTTCGAAAAGTTCAAGATTCTGTGAGTCTCTTGCGCATCGGGCATTCTCAACTCGGCTGATCGTCTTTCTCAAGAGTAATGTACATGTCGCGCGTCAGCCTTGCAAGTTGTTTCCGCATTTGCTCATTTCCGGCGCAGAGGCGCGGGCGGCCTAGGATGCGAGATACTCAAGAACCTGGCCATGTCCAAGTTTAAGGACATTCACGTCATTGACATGGGTACGTGTGTTGTAGTCTCGAGTCTTGATTGTTTGTCTGTTTCCTCCTTGATATCTTCAAACACACACACACACACACACACACACACATATATATATATACATATATATACATACACACATGTATACGTATATACATCTGCTTTCTGTGCTTTTCTTCTTTCTTCGTTCTCACCCTCCATTCGCGTACTCTTGGAGGGAGGCCAAGAGGGGATCGGGAGAGGGGAGGAAGCGAAGGTGAAAGAGGAGAAATTTGATGAAAGGAAAGAGAACACAACACAGTGAAGGAAGCAGTCCCTTGTTTTTCTTTTTTTTTTTTTTTTTCATATATAATCTCATCTGCCCTGGACTCACACATACACCTGCCTTTTCACCAGACACCATCGACATTTCCAATCTCAACAGACAGTTCCTGTTCCGCGCAGCCGACGTGGGCAAGTTCAAGGCCGAGGTGGCGGCCAGGTTCGTCGAGTCGCGCGTCAAGGGCGTGTCCATCACGGCGCATAACCAGCGGATCCAAGACTTTGACGACGCCTTCTACCGGCAGTTCCAGATCGTCGTGTGCGGGCTCGACTCGATCGAGGCGCGGCGCTGGATCAACGCCATGCTCGTCTCCATCGCCGAAGAGTCCGACGACGACCCGGACGGCATCAAGCCCCTCATCGACGGCGGCACCGAGGGCTTCAAGGGCCAGGCGCGCGTCATCCTGCCTTCCATCACGTCCTGCATCGAGTGCCAGCTCGACATGCACGCGCCCCGCGCCGCCGTGCCCCTGTGCACCATCGCCTCCATCCCGCGCCAGCCCGAGCACTGCATCGAGTGGGCGCACATCATCGCCTGGGAAGAGCAGAAGCCCTTCCCCAACCTCGACAAGGACGACCCGGCCCACGTCTCGTGGCTGTACCAAAAGGCCCTGGCCCGCGCCCGCGAGTTTGGCATTGGCGGCGTCACCTACGCCCTCACCCAGGGCACCATCAAGAACATCATCCCGGCCATTGCCTCGACCAACGCCATCATCGCCGCCGCCTGCTGCAACGAGGCCTTCAAGATCGCCACAAACTCGGCCCCGTGTCTGGGCTTCGACAACAACTACATGATGTACTCTGGCAACGACGGCATCTACACTTACACCTTTAAGCACGAGAAGAAGGATGACTGTCCCGTCTGTGGCCGCCAGGCTCGTCCCCTCGCCGTCGATCCCGCCAGCACGCTGCAGCACCTGGTCGACTCCTTCGCCCTCCGGCCCGAGGCCCAGCTCAAGAGGGCGTCGGTCCGCGCGGAGAGCAAGACGCTGTACATGCAGTCCCCGCCGAGCCTCGAGGAGCAGACCCGGCCGAATCTGGCAAAGACACTTCTCGAGCTCGGATTGGAAGACGGACAGCAGGTCGTCGTGACGGATCCGGCCTTTCCGCTCGAGTTCAACTTTTATCTCAAATTCAAAACATCTTCATAGTCAATGTATTACGAGCGGATGGACTACAAAGCGCTTCCCTACTTGTTTGAATCCACCTCTGCCATCTGGATGTGAGGGCCCGCCCTTCAATATGTTATATTAGCGGGCCAAGCCAGGGTGCCCATTACACTCTCTCTCTCCCTCATGATGGGCCGAATGTTGTAGCACTTGAAATCAGGGCAGGAGGGTATTGGTTTAGTGAATGCTGCAAATTTTCTTCATAGGCGAGCGAGCCGGCGTTTCTAGGCATCATTGGTATCATTCAAAGTTTTCAGCCACCTCCGTGCACATCTTTCCGCACTAGAACCCCCTTCTCTATCCCGAACCCACTGCTCCCCGTTCCAAATCATGCAGACAACCGTAAAGTACAAGACTCCTGACGACATGCTGAAGCTCGTGAAGCACTTTTTTGTTTGAGGGAAAACCCCTGCCTCCTTGCATATTCTACGTTTCCCCTTTCATCGCGCCATATTAATGACCTGCTGCTCCAACTTCTGACACTTCATCTTCAGATGCTTGACCGACTCGAGGAACAGCTCGTCACTGTCCCATTGGCCGGTGCTCTCGATCGAAAAAATAAAGTGGTCTCTCCGCCGGCCCAGCTTGACTTTGCCCTGAAACTCGGCGTGCCGTAGACACTCCCGGCTCACAGTATCCTTCATGGGGTCCTTTACCACAGCCTTGAGCTGGCCAGCGTGGCCCTCGTATCCGCTCCCCGCTTGTTTCGCCTCCTTGGCCGTCACTTTCTCCAGGCCAATGACGCCCTGCGGGAAGCATCGGGCAAACTTGTCGGCATCGGCGCCCAATATAGGCTTCAGTATTCTGATGGTGGGCAAGAGGCGATACGAGGCCGTGGCCACGGGAGAAAACTTGGAATGGTCTGCGCCGATGCCCTTGTGCATGTGCATAGACAGGCTGATAGACTGCCGAGGCCGCAGCTTAGCTATGAGAATGTCCGGGTTGACGGGAGCAATCGCGTCCGCGCCACTGAAATAATCCACCTGTCTTCCCGTTGGCACAAAGACAATGTCCTTGGCGTAGACGTGCGCATTGTGGTATGCCTTTAGGGGATCTTTCTCGTCGGGCGCTGCATCTGAATTCACCGTGCAAGTTACGTCGAGCTCCAGCTTAACCGTGTTCCAATCGAAGCAATTCGAGTACTGGTCTTCCCCGGCGGGCGGCTTCTTATGCCATTTCAAGAAGCTATGCAGCCCCTCGCGACCCCCGTCAAAAGGAATCAAACCCAGTCTGTGCGCCAGGACCTCGTCCTGTATCACCGAAGTGTTATTTTCAACAAAGACATTTTCAATGGCGAGCGTAGGGATCTCGGCAATCAAGATGCGACGGAAAGCGTTGGCAAGGGAAGCGTCCAAGCCAACAAGGGAGAATGATGCGTCGAGGGGTTCGTTCGAATGGAATTTGACCGAGAAGGTGTCGCGAAATCGATCGAGTGAGTAGGCCAGATCTTCGTTTGGATAGTGGCCCGGGAAATCGACCGAGGTAACATCAGTGATGGTCTCGAGATTGATCCCAACAGTCTGCCAGGGTCAGCATCATGATTGAAATTTTGAGCATGCGTCGAGAACAGGGGAAAACAGACGGCCGCCGGTACAAAAGGGGACGGGAAGGGGCCAGAGAAAAAAGACGTCCGACTCACATTGCGGCGCTCCAGCTCCTCTGAGCTGATCCTGGCGGCCTTTTGGGCTGAAGCCATCTCTGATCCAACAAGTCCTGTTTCCTCTTCCCGACGGCGGATTCAACAGCTGATGGGCTACGGCCGTCAGTGAGCGGGACGATGTGTCAGTGGCCAGCCGAATGGAAAGTACTTGCACGGCGACATGCGAATCTCAGAAGTCAAAAAGTGCTTTAGGAAAAAAAAAAGCCCCCAAGTAATCGATATCGATATGCACCGTGCTCCTCCATCCCGCTGCCAAAGACCCACACCTCCCCGCTGCACTGGACCTAGGAAAGCGCAAAGGAGGGGCTCCCTGCCAAAATTAGCCCCTTGTTCCTTCTGACAGGGCTGTCCGTTGCTTAGGCCCCGCACGTGAGCGTGATATATAACTTGACCCTTTAACTTTCTCACTTTCCTCTCCCCTTTCACTTCTTCACTTTCCTCTTCAGTTTAACGCATAGTTACACCGTACATCATCAAGCAAAGGGACAGAAGATTCAATGCTTGTTATCAACAGCTTAATGACTGCGACCATGTCTGACTCCGCGCTGTCATGGACTGGCCTTACGGCAACTGCTAGTAAGCGTCAATTGAGCTATGAACAACCTTAAGGGGAAAAGTCTGCAAGCCCGGCGAAACCGGCTTGCGTGGCTTTTATCTGTCAGGACCCGAGCCTCCAGCTTGAGGTCATAACACACCCTGCCAAAACCTAACATTGACGCCATGGCTCTGCACTTCCAGGGCCTGTCAGAACAGATGCGGTGCTTCAGCAATCTACCTGCCGTGGATCGCGGCTCTCGAATCCTTGAGGCTCTCGAGACCTTTCAGGGAACGCAGCGCAGCATGGAAACAGGCAAAATAATTGACAATTTCCCCGAACATGTTACGGCTAGAAGGTGTGCTAGCTGCACGAATGAGTCAAAAGATTCACCAATGCAAGCTTTTAGTGCTTGCAATGCACCTTATAACCTACTATAAGGCACGCGCCGCCCGTGGCAGCCGCCGCCTAATCGAACAGGTGGCTGACATAGATCGACTGACAGGTATGTTTGTATTCGCATTTGTTTCCTCAATTCAAGCTATGCTAACATTGACGTGCTATGTAGATGCAGAGACCAAGAGAATTCTGCGTGAGCTACAAGTTGTTCAAGACGGCATAATAAGAGAGAGTTCTGCGTGAGCTACAACTTAGTCAAGACGACATAATAAAAGAGCGAAGAAGGGGGATCTTGCTCGCGGCGGGAGCAACAAATGTGAGGCATTTGCACGCATAAAGACGGGGGAAATCATTGTCATGGGGGAAATCATTGTCACGGGGGAAATCGTTGTCACGGAGGAAATCATTGTCACGGGGGTAATCAATGTCAAGGCTATACGAACAGCGCGGCACGTTAGCGTTTTCTTAACCACACTGTAACGAAGTTGTAGAAGGGTTTTCACGACAGACTGGCTAGGTGCTCACGAAAGGCAATCTGACTTAAGCTTCACGTAGATCAATGCGCGGCGCATACTTTGTGCTTCTAGAATTGGATCCGTGTAATTCGCACAAGAAAAAAAAGCACAGTAATCTCAGAGCCTAAAAATCTGTAAGTAATATATGCTCAATTAAACATATTATAACTATGGATCCTTAGCAATCGCATAGAGACTCTTCTTCATGTCCTCCTTGCGCTTCGCAACGACTTCCCTTTCCGCTTGCGCTCTCTTCTCCCTTAAGACTTCTGACAATGCACTTGGCCCTGGATAACCCACAAGGACGGTCACGGGAAAACTCGTCCTCCATCCTATTCGATATCATCCTATTCGATATCGTCCATGGTCCATACATTAGGCCCCCGTTGCTTGACGCTTTCCTTGAACTTCGACAGCACTGCCAGCCGTCTCGTCCGCTGTCTCATGAGCTCGCTCTTCTCCTCCTCGCTGAATCCACTCATCTTCTTCCGCGGAGGCGTCGTTTTGGATGCGCCGCCAAGTGACATGACGCTGGACGAGAGCGTCAAACTGTGGCGGGGATTGCGCAAAGGTGTGGAGTCTGGCGACATCATGGTCCTTCTCCTGCCCTGCGGTGTCATCATTGGCGAATTCTCGCGGCTCGTCGACCCCAGCTTGATCCTGCGCAGCTGAGTCTCCAACACATCAACATCCCCACTGCGTTTCTCTGCCATTGACGTCATCTTGGAAATTGTGCGCAAAACAGCCTCGACCGTTGGCATGTTCGTACTTCCCCTGCCTGATGCACTAGACGCCGCCACCGTCGCGATCTTGGCCTTGAGTACAGACAGCGCTTCCTCTGCCTCCGTCAAAAGATTCGTGCACCTGGCGTACTCTCGACGCAGCTCGCCCTGCTGCGCAGCTTGTTCGGTGCTGAGAGGTAGCGATCGGGCGTATTCCGCTTGGTCGGGGTCCATCCGAGCCATGATGACCCATCTCATGTCATCCTGCTTGGCCCGCAGTCGCTGCATGTCTCGCGATAGGTCCTGGCAAGCTTCAAGCTTCGTCCTCAAGTCTTGTACGCGGCCTTCCTCGAGATCTGCGTAGAGCTCGCCGTCCAGCACCTCGCCCAGTTCGTCAATCTCGCACAGAACCCAATCGTCGGGTATTTCGAGGTCGTCCTTGGTTCGACCGTTCTTTGGGGCGTGATCCCTGTGACCTTTGATGAACGCTTTGACGGCGCGGGCATTGAGGCCCAGTGTGTCAATCATCGAGTTGATGTCACGATAGACAGCCTCCACTTGAGCAGGCACGCTCTCTCGTGCAGGCGGAACCACATTAGAATGCGCAATGAATTCGTCCAATTCCAGAGTGCCTTCAACCTCGGACGCAAGGATTTTCTGCACTTCATCGTCTTCCTCATCCACTAGAACCTGTTTCTCTTCAGCCTCCTGTCTTTCTCGCAACCGCCGTTGCTGAGCCATGAAAGCATGTTCCGTATCATGTTGCCTCTCTCTCCTGCTAGGTATTAAGCTGCCATTCTGCATGTGCGACGTTCTTGTACCGAGCATCTTTGATGCCATGCCGGGAGCGCTGACCGACCTGGTCGCGTCAAACGACCTCATCAAATCCTGAGGCACCGCAGCACGAAGTGGGCTCGGTGAACGAGGGCTTGATTGAGTGGGCACGGGGAAAATGGGGGCATTGCGGTTCAGCTCGCCGAACAAAGGACGACCTGCATCTGTGAGTCTCGCCGTTGGCGGAGTCCTTCCTCCCAGGCCACCAAAGGAACTCTGGGGGGTGAAGCCAAGCGTTGAGTGAAAGCCACCGGGACTCGGACTGAGATCCTGGGCTACGTCCACGCCGCTTCCTTCAGAAGCATCATCTGCACCAAAATCACTCTCATCCTCTACGGTCTCTAGAAGCTGAGGCACGCTTGGGACCTCTCTCCCAGGGGCGTTGGGTAGCACGAAGTCAGGTGGAAGGGGAGCGTCCTCTTCCTTGATAGATTCCTCGACCGTGTTCAAGTTGGAATTACGTGCAACGCTTCCTGGTCTCGTCTTCTTCGTGAAGTCAGGAGGTAGCGGCGCGTCCTCGGCTAACTGCGTTTCCTCTGCAGGGGGGGGAGAATTGGATGTTGACGAAGCAGAATTCCCGATCTGAGCTGTCTTTGATGCGAAGAAAGCATCCCGTGGCTTGGAATCGACCGTTTGAGCGGTCGAGTCGGATGGCAATGCTGCGGTTCCAGCTTTCCACGGCATATTCGCTGAGCCACCCATTTGACTGGGGTCAGACGCTGCCGACGAAGATGACGAATCGGCCGCAGTATAGACTGCCTTGCTTGTCGTGTCTGGCGGAAGAGGTGTGTCGCGTCCCTCGCCGTGCGTTTGTGCCTGCCCCACAGTAGGTGCCGAGGTCGTTGCAGCACCAGATGCAGAGAACAACCCAGATTTCGGTGCGTCTTTCGAGGTACCAAACAAGCTGCTTGAGGACGTCTCGGTCCTGGTCGGCTGCCCGAAGAGTGACGTGCCTGGCGTAGTCGAAGCCTGCGATCCGAATCTGGGCGGTATGGGCGTTGAGGTTGGCGTGGTAGATTCTGGAGATTGTTGAGCAGCGAAACGAGATTGTGGCCTGCCCCTAGGTGTGTTTTCCGTAGACTCGGAAACTTCCATGTCCTCGTCCCTTGCGCCAGGCGCAGACTTGACGCCATCATTTGCCGTGTCACCTAATGCAGTTTCGAAGGCACCAGAAAACATGGAAGAGCCGCCAGAGCCAGATTGTTCTCGGCTCGATTCATTCTGCTGCGGTTCTGGCTTAAAAGAGGACTCCAGTTTGAACGGCGTTGATCCGAAAACGTTGGTAGGCTTTGCCTGCTGTGTCGAGAAGGCGCTGTCTCCTGTTGAGCTAGAAGTGCCAGCTGTGCCAAATGGTGTGGCACCAAATTTGCTTCCGCTTCCAAATCCAGATGGGGTGCCACCGTTGGTGCCGAGAGATGCAAAACCACTTGAGGAGAATCCGGCAAAGGCGCCGCCGCCTACGGCTGCGGGCGCAGCCGACGAAGTCGGAGCAGTGGAAGCAGATGCGAAGGGATTTTGATTATTCCCACCATTGGCAAAGCTTGAGAATCCAGACTGGCCGAACGCACTTTTAGTGCCAGCTCCTGAGGACCAAGGAGAGGTTCTCATACCCAACTGGGAAGACTGGCCAAAACCGAGGGAGCTGGTCGTGCCAAAAGTAGAGCCTGAGCCGGAAGGTGAACTACCGAAATTGCTGGACCCGAAAACGCCGCCCACTGGAGCTGTCGGTGTGTTTGTTGTCGATCCCCAAGGCGAAGACCCTGCTCCAATCTGCGTAGAGCTCCCGAACGCAGGAGCCGAAGCTGGCGTGGTGGAACCAAAACTTGTACCACTGGGTGTCGCAAACGGCATGGCGGACTTCATTGGAGTTGCTTGTGTTGCATTTGATGCAGTCGTGGCTGAGCTGTCCATGACTGACAGCCCCGGATAGGTTTGGCTCTTCACAACAGCATCGTCGTACACAAACCACCATGCGCAGAGAATACCCTCCTGAGTAAGAACCCAGAAGCCAGGAAGCGGGCCAGAAGACTCTTCCACATCTTCGTTAGACGGGATCGGCTTGCGCACCTTGTCCTTGCTCGAGAGATCCAGGGCAACACCGATAGCCACCGAATCATCCATGTCCTCGGTCATGGGCAAGGTCGGTCGCCTGGGTTCCCCCAGGATTTCGGTCGTTGTGAATTTATCCGTGATTGAGGCGGCAGGTTTATCGGAATCAAGCGGAACTTTGGCTCGTGTAAGAGTTCCTATCTCCGTGGAGGCGGTGGATGAGATTATTAGTAGGTCCTGCATGTCAAGGAAGTCTCTCAATCTCAAGATGGCGTGATGCGGCGCTTTCTCGGCCCCGAACGGTTCGACAGGATCAGTCAGTTTTTGAAAAGTGAACGACGACGGTGGCTGCCGCGTAATGACATGATACGCAGAAATCGGCTCGTTGGCTGCCGTATAAATTGCCAAGAAAAGATTGTTCTCCAACCACAATAGAGACGAAACTTATCATGGTGTCAGCAGGTCTTCGTACGTCTCAGTGCGAGTCCAGTGACGCCTGATCTTACCATAACAATCTCCAGAGTTGGGAGGTGGAGGGATCTCTGCTTTGCCCTCACCCTCAGGTGTCATTTGGGAGATAGTGCCGTCACCCATGCCAGCACAAAGCTGTTTACCTTTGGCACTCCAGCTCAAGCAGCTTACTCGGCTTTTCATAGGACTGCTCAATTTCCGCTCTTTCAGGTTCGCCATGAACAAATTGCCGCCCGACGTCACGACAGCGCACAGCTCTGCCTTTTCAGACGTAGGGTTGGGAGCCAGCAATCGAAGTGACTCGCCGTTGGTAGGTAGCTCAAACGCTGTGTCAGGAGAGCCCTGAAGCAGACTCTGCACACTATATACGGCGAGACCGCCGCCTGATTCTGCGGACAGAATCAGATGTTCCTCATCGGCTGTGAATGCGATATGCGATATGCGAGTAGGGGCGGGAATCCTAAGCTCAGGTGTGAAGGCCCGGATCTCTGGATCACCCTCTCTCTCCGAACCGAGAAACTTTCGAACCGCGTCTGTTGTGGCGATGATGATCTCGTCTGGCCCAGCTGCGGCGACGAGGCCTCTTCGAGAAGCAATGCTGAGTAGTGAAGCCGTTTGGATTGGAGGGGAGGTCCATGGTGAAGTGAGGCGCACTTTCTTTTCCTTGGCTAAGGGGAGAAATCCGAACGACTGAAAGAAATTTCATCGTTAGTCATGAGTCATTCTGTTTTATTTGCCTCTGATGAAACCGAAAAGCCAAGTCAACGCGCCAGTCGTCTGAATTTCATACCTGTGTGACTATCCTTTCGAGATCGGGTCCGGCTGTGGCAGAAGGACCGGCAGCTGCGTTTCCGAACATGCTTGCGGTTGGGAAACCAGCGAAACTAGCAAAAGAGCAGGTTCATAAAAGGGAAGGACGGGTCAGTTTCTCTCGAGCATCAAAGTGGCTGCGTGTTAAAGATGGTTTTTCTGGCCAACTACGCCTGAAAGAATATCTCGCGCCGATTGTTGGATGAAAGACCGTGGCCCGTAGCATTGAGTTAAATATGGAAGCGGTTGCCGCAGAGTCTGGGCAGGTTCCGTGTGTCGTCGACATGCGTGAATCGAAATGGGGCAGCTGAACAACGAAAGGCGAGAAGGCGTTGTAAGCTCATCCGTTAGTTTATTTCCAATCGTCGCTCGCGACAAGCTCCACCATCCAGCTTTCGTGGAGAGCTTGCTTTGTAGGCCCCCACGTGACTGCCCCCCCCTCCCCCCCCCCC
>JAPFUF010000113.1:0-10100 GCA_030780645.1 Aschersonia sp. MBC 508 | reverse complement strand
TTGCCTCCGGCGGCCCTACCGGGGGTCGCCTGCGGCGGGCTGGCCTCGCTTCGCTCGAAAAACGGTGCCGTACGTCTTCGCTGCCGTCCAGTCACACAGCGCCCCACATGGACTCGTCTTCGGCATCCAGTTCAAAGTCAAACCGCGTCACGTCCTCTCGAAACGGCCACAGGTAGGTGTTCGTCACACTATCCAGGGAAAGCAGTGTCAGCGAGAAACCTTCGTCACCATATTTTGCTTGCCAACTTACGCATGATGCTCTTGACTGGCCTGGTACCTGTGCCCTTTAGCATGCGTGCCCACTGATCAATGCTTCATCCCGGCCGCCAGGAGTTCCGCATGCACGCAACGAGCTGTGGGTTACATACTCTGCCAGAGCCGACCTGTCACGGTGGTGGCTCACCAGGGCGAGCTGGTAACCCTTGCTTCTCTCAGCGGGATCCGTGATGGACGGACCGCCAACCACGAGGCGCTGGTTGAGCACGCTCGGGAGGGCTCGCAGCTTTTTGAGCTCCGTCACGAATGTCTGCCTGTGCTCTTTGGAAACATCTGCGCGGAACTTGAAGAGGACTGGAGCGGTCGAGTCAGCCGCCTGCCGAGAGCTGTTTGACGAAGAGTTGAAATCGGACTTGCCTATGTGCACCACCGTCATTTTTAATAGAAGACTTTTTGAGGGGGACTTTTTGAGGAAGACTTTTTGAGGAAACTTGTCGGTCTCTTTCGGCCGACTCACTGAGACTTATAGTCAACCTCGGGGTGACGGAGATTGTCCGATGGGGCGGCCCACTTGCAGTGCTTGCCGGTTTGTCGAGCAGTTAGCTAGCTGACAGGTGTTGGCAGGCTGCGTACTATCCGTCCAGCGGCCGTCGCAGCTGGCACGCGTCGGGCCAGTTAGCACTGACCGACACCGGCCCGGGCCCGTGGATCCAGGAACCGTTCCTCGCATGTCCACTTATTGACGCTCAGGCTTTCTCAACGTTTTTCATCAGTCAGACCAGGAATATCATCATGACGCAGACCACGGAGCCTGCAAGCCGGGCGGCTGCCGTCCAGTCCCTCATGGACCAGCTCCGCGCCAAGTCTCCCATTTACGGTCTCATCCTGCCAGACATACACCTCGTCAACGTGCTCCCAGGCGCTGTGACGCTCCATCTCAGACTGACGACCCTGCACCTCAATAGCAAAGGGGCGCTACATGGGGCCGTGAGCGCCACCATCGTCGATTTTGTTACCGGACTCGCCATCTGCTCGCAGGACTTGCGCGAAAAGACCGGCGCCTCGGTCGACATGCACCTGACTTACCTGTCCACCGCCAAGGCTGACGACACGGTCGTGATTCGGAGCACGGCAGAGCGCGTAGGCGGCAATCTGGCCTTTGTCACAGTTCGCATCAACAAGTTGGCAGAGGATGGCACGGAGCGGCCCGTGACGCTGGCGCAGCACACCAAATTTGTTAGAGGAACGGGTCCAAAGGAGACTGTATCATGATTTTCACGGCCACTATCCATAGACACATTCAATTGGTGTTCAGCGAGCATCACGACAGACGATCTACACAAACGGCGTCGTGCATTCCTGAAACATGCCCCGCATAATCTCGTCAATATTGCTCGAGTCGTGGCCGGCCCCGAAGATGCCCCATGCTGCGCCGCCCAAAAATTCGTCGAAAAAGATGCTCGGTTCAATCACTGGCGTGTGCAATGTTCCATGTGACAGGGGATCAGCCTCTAGCATTGAGCTCGAGGAGATGTTTTGTGAAGGTGGCGGCGGTTCACGGCGAGCCCTCTGCCTCCGTGGTGACTCCCGAGAGGACTGGTCCTTGGCGTCCATCAACTCATTCATCACAGAGCGTCCCAGCTCATCGAGAATCAGACGGCACTTTTTCGCACCAGACCAGTGTTCGCCCGTGGCGCTGAGGATGCTGGAGGCGACGGCTAGATCCCCCATGAGCTCCGAGGCTCTTGTCTGCCGCTGCAGCTCGGGAACCGTTGTAATGCAGAACAGCAGGCTCAGCGTGCTGAGAACGACGGCGTGAAATGTCAGCCAGCTGTGAAAGAGGGCGTCGCGTATGTATAGTTCATTGAGCAGGTTCAAGGTCGCCCGCGCGCTGATGCGGCATTTCTCCAACGCGGCTCTCGTGGGCTGAGGGATGGCAGGGCTAGGCCGCGTGAGGACCATGCGCAGTACATGGCTCTGTATGCGGCAGATCGTTCCCAGGTTTTGCGATGCGGGCGTGTCATCGCCTGCGGGTATGGCTTCCTCCCATTGATCTATCTGCTCGAGCACATTGCTCTGCCAGTGGTGCATGTCGACAATGGCAGGATAGGCATAAACGGGCGTCTTTCGGACGACGCTGTGGGCGACGTACTTGATCTCGGAGTTGAGCTTGGCCAGCCGAAATAGGTGAATGGAGTAGGAAATGGGCTTGAATGTGGCATTCTCGCAAACAGTGCCTCCGAGTTCCGCGTCATCGAGTTCTCTGGGCAGCTGCGCAAGTCCTCGTCAGTCACAAGACACGCAAGCACTCGGGCACACGCTCAACCATGGAAATCGACGCACCCTCAAGTCGCACGCTTCGTCCCGCAGGCCAATGGGCCGACCCATGGTAGTGGCAACGATCCGGTCTACCATGAAGACAACCCAAAAGATTCTCGTTCTCATCTCCTGCTCCAGGAGCGAGATGCCAGCCTGCTTCGTGATGTCCCGCTGCAGGCCAAGGTCGACAACGGCTGCCAGGGCGTGGTAATTGAGGTACCAAATATTGACCCTCACATGCGGGTTGTGGAGAGTGAAGATGAGCAGCAAAAGGAGGCACTGAAGACCCTGGAGCGTACTCTCAACGTTGACGCGCTCGAACGACTGCAATGCTGAGAGGCAGTATGACTCTGACGGCAATCGCGCCTTGAGTCGTTGTGCGGCAGCAAGACTTCCCAGGGCCATGACCATGAACACCTGGAACGCGGCCTCGGGCTCGGCGCTGTCTACGGTGTACATTTGGTCAAGCATCTTGTCAAAGGTAGGCCGATGCAGAATGGGATAGACGACGTGCAGCGAATCGAAATAGGCGCCGCAGATCTCACGGGCAGCATCGCGCGATGGCAGGCTGGCCGGTGACTGGACTGTCTGAATGAGGCTGGCCGCAAAAGGCAATTCGTTTCTGTCGGCGTCCATGACATGCCCACCACGCTTGGTGAGCATGAGCCTGGCGAGGAAGTATCCGCTCGAAGGACCGATATAGCGAGGGTCCTGGCTTGTTCCCAGGGATACGAGCCCTATCTCGTGTGACGCAGTCCGCGACTCGGTCTGCGCCGCGTCAGCCGGAGGAACAGCATCGGCAGCAGGTCCCGACTGGACTTCACCGCCGGACGGGATCTGCAGGTCTTCGCATTGGGGACCCTGAGCCAGGTTTATATCGGGACACTGGGCCCGGACAATGTTCTCCAGCCACTTGACGCGATCTGTCAGGGCTGTGACATATCTAGCCAGTGCTTTTGGTCAGCGCGCTCATCCACAAGGTGCCACTTCCAGATGTGGTATAACGTCAAAACATACGCTCGCGGGAATTCTTTGAGCCTTGCACTTTGCCCGTCAACACATTCTGAGCCCGTACTGCGACAGTTATTGCATCGCGGAAGATGTCCGTCGCATCGGATCTTGCGCCGCTGACAGCGCTGACAAGCCAGTCGCAGCCGGGGGCCTCGCACCTGCTGCTGTCTGTTGAGCCTCCGATTGGAAGTTCTCGGGAGAGCAGTCGCAGCACAAGCGTCTGAATCCGCCATCGAGAAAGAAATATTATTCATATGGCGTTCTGATGGATACTGGCAAGCGGAACGACGTCGGCGCAAGGCCGAAGGCGGACCGTTGGCGCTGCGGAGAAATCCCGTCTGGGCTTGCGCCACAAGATTAATCGGGCGGGGCGGGCTTTTCCCGACGGACCGCTCCCGTTCCTATTCATATAAGCGACGCTCTTCTGCGTCCCTCGCGAGTCCACTGCATTATTCACTCTCTTCCATCATTTTTCTGTCTTGTCGTTCCCTCTCTTATTTTTTTTCTCTATTTAAAGTAGCGGAACAGCGACCATGTCTTCAACAGATGCGGACAAGCCGCCCCTCCGCAATGTTCACCACACCGAGGCCACTCGTCTTGTCACCTCCATCCTCACCCACAACGGCGTGTCCGGCCCCTCGGCCGCCCTAATCGCCAGGTGCCTCATTGCCGCTGACCTGCGGGGCGTCGATACGCACGGCATGTCCCGCGTGCCGTCGTACATGGCCCGCATCCGTCGGGGCGTCCTCGATCCGGCCGCCCAGCCCTCACTCTCGCAAGTGACCCCCGTGGTGGCACATGTCGACGGGCGCAACAGCTTCGGCTTTCTTGGCGCCCACATGGCCATGCAGGCGGCCATCACATCGGCCGAGACGTACGGCATTGGCATGGCGAGCGTGCGGCGCTCAAATCACTTTGGCATGGCGGCGTGGGTCGTGCAGCAGGCGCTGGACGCGGGCATGATGAGCATCGTCTTCACCAACTCGTCGCCCGCGCTGCCGCCGTTCGGGGGCAGGAGCAAGTTGCTGGGGACGTCGCCGCTGGCGTGTGGCGCACCGGGCATCACCACCGCCGCTTCAGTCTCCGCTACGAAAGGGGCAGTAGCAGCAGTAGCAGGAGGAGGGGGCGGCGACTTCATCTTGGACATGGCGCCATCCGTAGCAGCACGTGGGAAAATTTACAAGGCCAAGAGGAGGGGCGAACGAATCCCGCAGGACTGGGCTCTCGACAAGGACGGCCGTCCGACAGATGACCCCGACGCGGCCCTGGCAGGCGTGCTGCTCCCGATGGGGGGACCCAAGGGCTCGGCGCTGGCCATCATGATGGACGTGTTTTCTGGGGTACTGTCCGGGTCTGCCTTTGCCGGACACGTTACTGGGCCGTACGACACGTCATCGCAGGAGGCACCGGATGTCGGACACTTCATGCTGGCCATCAAGCCGGATCTGTTCATGAACCTGGACGAGTTCCGCGACAGGATGGAATACTTGTATCAGAGGGTTGTGGGGGCGGAAAGGGCCGCGGGCGTGGACAGGATCTACTTTCCGGGGGAGATGGAGCAGCTCGTGCAGCGAGAACGGCTGAAGACGGGGATTCCCCTCGCGCAGGCCGAGATTGACGCATTAAACGAGGAGGCTGAGAGAGTCGGGGTGCAGCCGCTGAAATTCATGAGCTAATCTAAAGGGAATAAGGGCACTGCCCAGGATATATGAGCAAAGGAATGTCACGGAAGGGACACTGGCCATGAGTAGATGGGATTACATGACAGAGCATCCCCAAGGAAGCAGCTTGATTGAGTGTTTAGGGACAAACAAATGCACTCTCTTACGGACGAGGGTCAGAGTATCAGGCTTAGTTGTACTCGCATCCAGAGGGGGATAAGATCCGCCTACGTAGCGTAGCAGCAATGCTACACGCGACGCAGAATCGAAGGTCATGAAGCGAGGAATAGGACGTTCCACAAGGATGGCTCAGCTGCTCGTACCACTAGAGGAAACGTATCGCCAGAAGCCAACCTCCAGTGACATCTCGACACCGATGCAGGAGACAATCGAGCGGTCCACGAAGCGAAAGACTGCTGCGACGAAAGCATGAGGAGCTGAACAATGTGGAAAGTCGTGACACTTGGCAGCTCATAGGAGCGAAGACGCAATCCCATATTCAACGTGACAAAAGACGGTGATGCCGTGCAGCCAAAGCTTCGTCGTCTCCAGTTCTCGGCGTCTTCTTTTCACACCGTAGTATTTGCGCGGCCTGGGCTTTTGCTATTGTGTACATGGCAGGATGCACAAGTGACGGCTCGCATGTTCACGAGTACATCAGTTCGCATTGCCGAGTAACGAGCAGCTTAGCCCGAGTCCTTGCGGGCCACGAGCGTAGCGAGGTCAGCCCCCGGCAGAGCCGCTGCAGAGATATCATCCGTGAATCACCAATTGTCTGAACTTGAAGGGAGGGATATTTATGAACGGGGAAACGATTCGAGCGAAGCGAGGACCGCCGCCGGAGGCAAATCCCAGCCAGTGAAGCATTGGCAACCGGCGGCGTGGCAAACTGTGTGCCACCCCAAGTCGAGATCGCTTGACAAGCCAGAGGAAACCCTAGCCCATACTCACCTCCGTGAGCGTGAGTCAGCACCACCTAGTCCCTTCTAACCAGTTCCTATATAGAAGCTCCCTACGCGCCATCAAACGTGTTCACGCAGCCAGCCATCACCTCGAACGACACACAAACCCCCCTCCAAGATCCCAGCCTAGAGATTCCCCGGCCACGGCGATCACGAATGTGCAAGATGCCGCCGTCTACCATCGGAGACCTGGCCACGGAGATACTCGAGCTCGTGCGCGCCAGCAAAGAGCGCTACGCCACGCTCGTGTACGACGACACGCTCGGAGACGTCTTCCACATCACCGCACTGAAGCTGCCAGCCATCGAAGACGCCCTGCAGGCGCTGCTGCCAGACGACCTGTGGACCGTGGACGCACTGCGCGCCTGCAAGGCCAAGGCCGAAATGTCTCTGCGCATATTCACCGCGGTTGCTGACGCGCCGGACAGCGCAAAGGTCGCCCGCTACCGAGACGCGGTGACGGCGGCGAGCCAGGGCGTGCGGATCGAGGACCTGGTGGCGCGCATGATGCTCGATCTGATGTTCTTTGCGCAGCAGCTCAAGAGGCGCGACCAGTCGCAGCGGCTCGGTCATGGTGTTGAGAACTTGGGCCGGCTGGGCCCGTCACTGCCGCCGGAGGAGTGTGTTGTGTACTTCCCTCGCGTTTCTAGCGGCGACCGCGACTGGGCCATACCGTGAGCTGCGCGCGGGAAGAGCCTGGAGCAAACGGAGCTTTCACGGGTCGAAGATCATGTGTCTGGGTACAGGATTCAACGATCAGTGTAGGCGACGGTTTGTACGCGAACGCAGCTCTGGAACGGTGCTCCCCCTTTTCTGTATTCTTCTGTCTCACGATGGAAATTCTGAGGAGCATGATATTTAGTCAGTGTTCTCGGATAACCGAGCTTGTCATACGAGAAACAGATTGAAACGGTTCAGACCAAGCTGGAGTTGGAGTTGAAATAACAACGCCAGGGTCTTCAGCTGCGTGTTCTCAGATCAATAAACTTGTGATATTAGAAGTAAACTGAAACGGTTCATATCCAAGGGGGGGAAGAACAAGAACGCCAAGTTTTACCGCGCGAATAGCAGCAAGCATCGCGAACCACCCGCGCTTTCGTAAGGAACCTCCTTTTTGTGTCGCCGCCAAGTCAGCTGGAGCAGAAAAATTGCCTTTCCCCCCCTCTTTACTCTGTTTGACATCTCCTTGCAGCATATCCACGCCTCCGTCTAAAGCGCGAGCTAGATACAGTCTGTGATCTTCCGCAATGGTCGCGTGCAAGCCATCGTGTCCGCCGTATATACAAGGTAACGAGTCAGGCCAAGTAGCCTCTGCCAAAGATGTCCTCACACAAAAGCGCTCGCGGTGGCGAGCACGCTACTCGTGCGACGCAGCCATGGCGCGGCTCTCCGGTCGGCATCGTCTCCAGTATCAGAGATGGTGCTGTCTAAAGGCAGTAGCTTTATCACGTCCTCATGCTGGTTCTTGGCCGCGTGCGAGAGCGGCGTCTCGCCCGTGAAGTCCCGGTGGTGAGCGCAGGCGCCGTGCTCGAGGAGAAGCTTGACGACGCCGACGTGTCCGCCTCCGGCAGCCAGCGAGAGCGGCGTCCGACCCTGCTCGTCTCTGTGAGCATCAACATCAGCACCGTGGGAGAGAAGGAGCCGAGCCACACCTTCGTGCCCTCCCTTTGCAGCCCGGATCAGCGGCGTTTCGCCAGATTTGTCCCTCGTGTTGACCTTGACGCCCTGCCTCTCCAGCATCCAGCTAATGAGCCGGACCCGTCCGGCAAGGCCAGTCCTCCTCGTCGCCAGCAGCAGCTCGACGACGTATATATGGCCTTCCTCTGCCGCGTACGACAGCGGCGTTCGGCCGTGCACGTCTTTGGCGTTCGCAAAACGGCCTCCCCGGTCGGCGAGACGCAGCAAGGACCCCAATGGATCAAGCAACGCGTGTCGGGAGACAATGTGAAGCATGGTTGTGCCCTTTGGTGGACACCGGGATTGTGCCAATGTTCCGTGCAGCTGAACCCAGTGCGCTACAAACGGTTCTGATGACCAGTCCAGAAGGTCGTAAAGGCGGATGCCCTTGCTTGCGCTCTCCTGTGCGTGCGACAGCCATGCTACGGTGGCATACTGCAGCAGTGGAAAATCCAATACCAAACTGTCCTTGGCATGGGTTCGGCTCTGAGTCCTCTCATACATCGTCAAGTATTGTACGCATGTCTTGGCCAGATGATAATGTGCTAAGCCCTCAGGGTTTTGCTGCGATATACAGCGCTTTCTTCCAGAGTTTACATTGCTAGCCAAACGGGAGAGGCCACCGGATCTGAAAAAATCTTGCACGGAGTGGTGGATAAACTGGACAAACATTGCACCGTCGCGGGGCACAACCTCGACGAGGCCGCGACCCAGCGTCTGGACTTGCCTCGTCATCATTTCATCACTGCTTCGAAAGTCCTCGATACTGCTGCGTTTACCAAGCATCTGGCCCCTGTAGTTGGCTTTTACAAGCATTGCGCATCGCAGTTCCAGCAATGACAGTGGCCGCATCGCGAAACATACCCATCGAACGAGTTTTTGGGATTGTCGATCCATATTTCCTATAACATCGTAGTAAAGATCATTCAGGGCCGGTTGCGGGGAAGAAATTTCCGCCTTCATCTCTTCAACATGTGCGCCTTCGAGCCAGAGGTCCAGGATTCGCTTCACAACGAGCCGGGTCCATAGGAACATGCCGCGAGCACGTGTTATGATCAGTTCCGATATTTTGGATCTTGCCTGCGTGCCAAATACTTCGAGCTGGCCTCGAATATAGATTGCCAGGTCTGGGCCGTTTTCCTTCTCAAGGACGATTTCCGACTGGCTATCCGCCAGTATGGGACAGTGGCGGCACGTCAAGCAGATGCGAAGTTCCCTCATATCCCCATCCTGAACGGTTTTCAGCAAGACTTGGAAGACTTCTACCACCTTTTTTGCGTATCTTATATCGCACTCATCTAGCGCGTCAATATACAGCCAAACAGGTCGAATTCGCAATGCATTACGAAGTGAAGTCTTGAAGAATTCGCGCATCTCGTGGGGCTTCCATTCCCAAGTCTCCTCTGGCTTACCGATGTTCTGAATCCGATCTCGAAAAGTGTCCAAGACATCTGACAAAGCGTGCGGTACGTCTTTCAGCTGGTAGAGAAGCGATCGGTACAGGCCCAGTGGCGTTTTCTCGAGGAGAGTGCCGCGGCTATTGAAGAAAAACGAGAGGATTAAAGGCTTCTCTCCACGGCGGTAGCTTGTGACTTCTTCCATGTGCTTGACCATGTATCGCAGCAGCGTTGATTTGCCGGATCCAGGAATCCCCTTTACCCAAATTAGGTCCCGATCACCCAAAGTCCATTGCACATACGTCTCGTGCTGGAGTATCCACGTGCATGTTCCCCTGGCAGCGCTGCTGATATCGTCAAACCGGCGATCCATTCTCGGAAAGGCCAAAGATCTCCAGCAGTCATCCGGGAGATTCGAAGATTGTCCAGCCCCTACTTCCTTACGCGAATGAGCAAACAATACACTATGTTGGGAATCTGCAGATGGCTTTTGCTTACCGAAGGACACAGGACCGTTGAACGTAGATCCAGACAAGTGAGTTCCTTGACCTCTGCTTGTGTTCACAACACCACCATGAGCGTTGAATTGGTCCCCAACGCTGTGATTGCTGAACGCTGTACTTTGGGTGATGAGTTCCATTTCCAAGCAAATGCATCAGTGCCTTTGAAGTGTCCAGCTTGGAACCTGCGTGCTTTTTGGGGACATTGCAAGTCAGTGTGCCTTGAAGCTCTGGCGAATCCATGGCAGGTGTGCCAGCCATGCAGAGTTCGTACAGGTGGTAGGGCTCGAAATATGGCGAGAGGCTAGATATCGGCGCTGACAACGGCCCCGTCCCCCAAGGTCTCCGAATGGATAT
>JAPFUF010000112.1:0-15223 GCA_030780645.1 Aschersonia sp. MBC 508 | reverse complement strand
CCCCCCCCCCCCCCTCCTCTTCATGTAGTTTCTCCGCAAGATAATGCATGATTCGGCCAACTTTTGAGAGGAGCGGGGTCAGTCGAGCATGTAGTAATGTGTCAGCAAGTAGATGCCGGGTCCAGATTATCTGGAGATGAGCAACCTGAGGCCAGGTTTCCGGACAATTGGCTTCCATTCGTCCGAATCCCCGCGATTCCTGTGAAAGCTTGGGGCTAAGTGCATCGATGCAGAATGGTCGCTCAATCTTGCGACGCTGGCGGAGGAAGGTTCAAAGGCAATCTCAAGAGCAGGACGTTCAGGCCTTCCACCAGCAACGAGAAGCTGTGAAGCGTGAGCGCATCCTGGAACCCTGATGGCAAATTGACCTTTGTCCAACATGTCCAATGACGCCGATTCTACTCTCATTAGTCAAAGGGCGATGATGACCACATCAGCACGAGCTCTGTGCTTGGCGCCCTCCCTCAGTAACACACATGGCACCGAGCATTCTGTGCTGATAAGGCACTTGATTTTTCGCGCATAGGTCCGCTGACATGTCCAGATTTGTGATGTCCTCATCTGGCATGTTCCAAGCAATTGGAGTACTAGGTCCCTGGTGAGTCATTCTGTTCGAGTCTGCCGCTAGTACGCAATCCTGTAAGCAGGCGCTTTCGGCTGTTGAGCTCAGCACACCTGCCGAAAAAGCAGACGGGATTGATCTCCGCTCAGCAGACCAATCGATTCCGAGTGATCCCAGATTATCTATGTCAGGGCAGGTTCAGTCCACCGACATGCCGCCGGCATAAAAGTAGCGATATGTGGCGATTGCTGCAGGTTGAGATGGTGTCCTCACGACAGGGCGGGTCAGCTCGCGGGACAGACTAAAGTACCCAGGCCAGATGCATGGAAGATAAGCGGGAGGTCTACCTGCGAAGGTCCCAAGAGGCCTTGTCTGCCTGCCACACTCATTTCATTAGGGGTGCTTGCACCCCCTTCTCCTCCCGACAGCTGTCCCGCAGTCTACATACAAGAGTCGTTTGGACAAGATACGAGCCGCCGAAATGCCATCAAGCACCAGCACAAACGCAATCACGGAGGCGCTCTATCATGTGGTCAATAGTCAAAGGGAATACGCTGCCCTGAGTCACGATCCAACGTTTGGCAAAGCCTTTCACGGAGCAGGCAAGGGGCTGCCTCTTGTTGAAAAGACTCTCAGGGCCGTTCAGTCTCAGCACGCTAAGAACGACCGAGGGTCTTTGGAGATGCTTGGACCCGTAAAGATCAAAGCAGAAACATATTGCGACATTCTCAAAACCATTGCGAAGACTCCAGATGACAGGCTCGCCCAATACCAACAGGCCGTGACCAATAGGGGGCACGGAGCAAGAGTGGAGGAGTTACTAATTGGAATGATGAGCGATCTACGTCTTTGCGCCGAGAAATTGGAACTGAGAGACCAGGTCGAAATATTGCGCAAAGCAATGAAGAGCTTATCCAATATGGAGCCATCCCTCCCAGCGAAGCCCGGCAATCGTTTTGCTGCCCACGTGTCCGGTGACCAGTTCAACGCCGTTGATGGCGGCGTCGTGAATACTACTCACGGAAATGGAGGCAACAATTTTCCAGGGGCGAATTTTGCCGGGCCAATAACCTTTGGTGCCCCTCACTGAGAAGTCTCACGCCTGCTGGCGTCTCGCGAGGCAGTGAGTGTCTCAACGTCGCCAACATGCTATCCGTGCATCAACATTCAAGCTCATGAGCCGGTCGTCGTGTAATCATATGAGAAAGAGCATGGAAGTGTAACGAGCGCAATGATTGGCAGCACGGGATCCAATGGATCGAATGTATTCAGCTCGAATGTCGACTTCTGCACCCACCAATGATGAAAAATCATGGGTTACCAAGCGCCAGCCTATCGTTCCAAGTACACTGGTCCGCTGAAACTAGCCCCCGGGAATTGGTGACCACCGCCTGTGCTGATATTCTGAGTACCACAGGAAGCATTGAACTGATTGAACACCTCAAATTTCTTGGTGTATGACCGAGAGGGCTTTTTCGGTCGCTCTCTTCGCATTGGATGGGATGGTGGGTGGAATGAGAATGAAGCAGGCTGTGCATCGTTGAAGGGCCGTCGGATCTCTCTGGTGAGGCGAGCAAACGCTTTTTCCCTGCCCTCGCCGTAAATGAGTGGCATGTGCACGTCAAATAGACCCAACAGAGAGTATGCTGAGTCTTCTTCGCGCTTCGCCACCCGCTTCCTTGCCCATAATATGCGTTCAGTAACGTTGAAGTGAGACAACGGCTGCCCCTGAAGAGCCAGCATAGGGATTCCCGTCGCGTGGTAAATTTCGTGTAGCAACGACTTCTTGTCTCCAAGAAACCGACCCTCCTCCGAGAAGAATTCTACCACGGGTGGCGCAAGGAGTTCTTGGAGTGTCCAGCTTCGAGTGAACCACCGGCTCTGCTGGATGCGGTCAGACGAGCTGATTCCACACGAGTCATCGGCGGACACGTCGGACAAATATACGTAGCATTTTGCTGCATCACGGTACCAACGGAACATGGAGTTGATGGCTTCTGAAAGCTCGGCACTGCTGCTTTTGTCGATGCAGCACGTATCTACCCAAAAGTATTGCAGATCATTCCGAGCTGCTTGTTTTCCGGTAAACTCAATCTTTTTATAGCCCGACTTGCATCTTCCGCCACCGTTCGCCATGTCTTGATAGGAGACCTCGTCTTCATCTCGCCCCCAGGTATGCGAAAGAACTGCATACTGCGGTACGTCCTTGCCAACGAACTCACAGAGGCTGAAGCTGCCATCGGCTTCGTGCCGAAGTAGTCGCATCACGTTGCGGTGGAAAATATGGAAGTTGAGGTGAGCCTGAGGATTGAGTCAAGAGCTCCGATCTTTGTCTGGATCGAAGAGTGAGTTCTGCTGGTCTGCTTCTATCTTTGGTGTACCACGAGGGGTTTTCATGCTGCATAGACTGTATTCACTACCGAGGTAGATCGGGAGATGACCTTAATCAGCACGCGGTGAATAGCCGCCACGCATGCAGAGAATCGACAGCCCCCACCCACCCTCGAGAGACTACACTTTTTTTTCTTGTTCAATGTTTCGTTCTTAATTTATGATGTGATAAATCTATCCAATCTTTGAAGAATCGTACTTGTGTTTTGGTTGATTGGTCTAGTCCAATTTCTTTCTTCTAGTGTTTAATTCGGAGAAAATATCAGGCTTTGATTTTCAATATATTCAATCTGAGGTCAAAATGGAATTCCTTCATTGGTGCCGACATCGCAGGGGACTGCCATATTCTGGGCCGGTTTTTTGGTCAATCGGATTGCTCCGATCCGTTTGCTCAGCTCTCCTGTGTTCCGTTACATGCAGCTCGTGGATTTTGATTCGATATCACTTCCGCGTCGCCACCATAGTGCATGATCCATCTGCTCTAGACACACCGCCTTGTCGCGAGCCATCCTTCCGCAAGTCCTTCATTACCGTCGAAGGCACTCAGCTTTGATGCAAGCTCGAAATAATCACAATCCTGATTTCCCCTCGGCGCCATCTTGAATCGAGCATATCTTCTTCGTGGCTTCTTGCGAGAAACGACTTGACGGAGATCATGACTCTGGGGCTGGTTCTGCTATGGCTTGTTCAATTGGGACTGACGAAGATCCCACCACATATTTTGGATCGCATCACTTCACACATCTTGCGCGCTGAATACCGAACGCTGACGAGATTCTTGCCCAGTGGCGTCGCCGCGATACGTCGTAGAGAGACCGCCCGCTATGACCTTCCAAATTGTGCAGTGCCAAGAAGTTCGGAATTTCGAGACCGCCTTCGATGTGAAGCAGCAAATAGTAAGATCGATGGATCGATGACTGCACATGCGAGCGAACGGCCACGAAAAGCGAAGAAATTGTGCGACACTTGCAGACTGCAGCTAATGCCTCTTCTACTTACCTGGGTGTTAAATCATTGAATCCTTGGAGCAAGTCATACGGTTCTCTTGCGAAAGTCGCGAAACACGTTCGAGCCTGACTTCACCAAATTCTCCATCATCGTGCAAAAACGTCTGCGGCATCCAGTTAGACAGGGCGCTGCTTCAAGGCGAATTCTCGCACAACCTGAAACGACTTAAAAATGGTGTTTGGCGCACCCCAGCTGGCTCTCAATCGGTCGCGTACCTGGTGTTGTGAGATGAAGAGCGATGGTCATGCCTTGGTGTTTTTGCGGCTGCCTCATACTCTTTTCTGCTAGTTCCGGCTGTTTGTTTACGATCCAGGTTTTGAGTTGGTCGATTCGTTCGCGTTCTCTTGCTATATACCTGCGCATTCCCTAGATACTGCTTCAAATAATACAAAATGGGCTAGTCTGGCGAGGGAGATGCATGATCAGATGTTTATGTTCAATTAATGACTGGCTGACTGGGCTAAATCGGGTGTGCTGAATCGCGAATTTACCCTGATCAACAATTTAGACCTTCATCCAGACACTTTCTTGATCTGGGCCGAATTCCATACGTAGTCGTGGGATATGCCCTGCGTTTTTGCTCAGCTACCGATCTTCACCACAGCGACTTCTGCTACGCTCCGGGTACAATCGCCGGTTTGCTGAGACGATTCCATCGTTCTTTTCCTGACCTCGGGAAGAATGTCCATCAGCACACGGTTGCACTAAAATCCGATGGCTGTCTCCTCAGACGCGCGGCACCTGAACAATGAGCCACGGAAGTGCCTGACTACCCATTTTTCAAGTATGCCTTAGGACACCTGTTTGCACTTTGGGTCCTCGAGAGAGCGGTAGGGGCTACGATGACGACGCTCCTTCCTCACCACTTGCTCAACCGATCTCTTTCTGCCCCACGTCCCTCCTTCCAGAATCAGACTTTTGTTGCAAAGCAGATTGGAATCTGAGACTTTCAACCCGGACGTCCGCTCCCAGCTTACAGTTGTGTACCAAGACTGTTCGATTGTCTTCAATGTCGGGCGACACCTTGCTGACCACAAAGCCATCGCATCCTGCCATCTCAAACCCAAAGTTGAGGCTGTCGTCAGCTCGCGACGCCTCGATTGTCTCAGCCGGTAAAAATTGTGGGATGACGGTCCTTTCGGGAGGTGGTAGCCGACCATCGTTAGAGTGACAAGGCCTTGGTACCGGAAACCGTGTCTGACATATCACTCGGAAACTGAAACCTTGACTCGGGCGTCGAAACTCATGTGAGGTCCTTTCAGCTGCCCAATCTCTCGCGCTTTAGCGAAAAGGTTTCATTACACCAGATATGTGGGATTCATGGTCGTCACATCAAAGGGTAGGGAGCTGTTGCATGACTGACACAGTGGCGTGATGGCTTAGCAGATGGTCCCTGGGGAAAGCGCAACTTGTTTTCCTTTTCTTGGATTCTCCGGACTTTTGTTGATTTCCGGGAAGGTCACAACCACCTTCTTTCAGGCACCTATGCACGAATAACCGGGTTCCGATGGAAGATCCAGAGCTGATCGTCCCGAACATGCTTGCTCCCAGTCTGTCTCAAAAAGCGCCATCGCCCTTGAACCCAGCGTTTTCCATGTATCAGACATGCAAAGACCTGGATTATGCAGCTCGGAGCTGCATCGGAGAGAATACGAGACGTCTGAGATAACGGAGTTGATGACTGCGTCAACTCGGTAGGGGATCTTCCGCCATCAGCAGCTGACATCACGAGTCGCCTACTATGAACGACCAACCCGCAAATTTTCACCACTTGGATAGACGACGTAACAATTCGCAGACAAGATCCGACCAGAACCCGCTCGTTTATGCCTTCATGTTGATCCGTGCTCAGAACCGATCTCGTCTATGGGATGGCGAGTCAGCAAATGGGGGACGTGGCCTGAGGTCTCATTATACGCAAGACAATGTTCCATGGGAAAGCACCTTGATTTCACGGATACATCGCAAATCAAGCTACGTGTCAGATTTCCCAAGAACAAGTGGAGGAGGCATCAGCATCAAGCCAGATTGCACCTGTGACGGACAATTTCTGTATTTTCCTTGGCAATCGTCAAAAGCCTAGGCTGGCTGTTCGAACATGTGTTGGACCCCGATCACAGGCCTGGCTGGACCCCAAAATTTTAAGCGACAAGCCTTGCAGGAAGTTTTTGTCGGGATCATCACGCTAATTGCCTGGCCTCGAACTTTGGGTTCGCCATGTGAATCACATTTCCTGCGGGCTTCGCATCATGTTTCACCACCGAATCACTCCGTGCGACCATACTTTCCCGACGACCATCGTACGCGTCATACATTGTGGTTGGGGTCTATGCCAGGTTCAGACGGCAATCAGCGAAAAATGACAGTCCGGGGTATTATGATACGAAAGCGAATCGGTGAATATTTTCGTACAACTGGCTCGCCGCAGACGGGCAGATAGCTCCCGTGTGGTGACTAGGGCATCTGCAACGACAACAAATATGGCTTTTCGGGTCGGCAGCGCCAAATGACTTGCCAGCCATGTCACAAGCCGATGCACTGGAAGTCGAAGTATCCGACTCGCATGTCTTCGTCGAAACATTCGTCTCGTCGAGCATGCACGCATTATCGAAAAGAGTTTCGATCGTTAGCCTTGTTCACGTGGTTCGGGGTGAGGATCAGCATTGCAAAAAGAGCGTGGGCCAAAGCATCATCGCCCGAGGTGTAGCACACGTTGCGAGCCTTGTCGGTACGGCGTTGACATAAGTGTGACGCAGAACGATTCGGAGATCGCATCCCCAGTTTTTGCCGTGACGAGCATCCCGTCCTCACGAGATTGGCGAACATGGTCGTGTCGCAAAAGCACACATGCAAGCAATCGATGCTGCTAAAAATAAAATAAAAAGGGTCTATGTGTCTGTAACACCAATGCAGGGTGGAACGAGACATTTCCCACTGCGATGGCATACATAGGGGATTCGATACGAGCAATGGTTCTTTGGGCGAAACGATGGCAAAGAGCATGATGACTGCTACAGGACGTCGTGCTGCGTCTGGCTGTTCGAACACGATGAGCCCAACACCAGCCCTTGCCCCGATCTCAGCTCCACGAAATTGCACGACGGCGTGTCTGCCTCACCGCATCGCTTTAAAAGCTGTTGCTGGTGAGCGACGGCGTCCTTAAGAGTGTATTTCGTCCTCTGCAAAAAAGGGGCAAGCAAGCCTCCTCCTTTTTTGACCTCATCATGGGTGGGAATCCAGTAGCGCGCGTTTGTAGCTGCTGCGGCTTTCACGGCATTCAGAGCGCCAAGATTCAGTTGCTTTGCCATCCATATGCGCACGTCGTGCAGACCATGCAATAGGGCCAAGGTGTTGAGCCCAGATGATTTCGTGGCTGCTGCCAGGTCGTCACTGTTGATGCCGTGAGGTGAGTATATTACGGCTTCAGCTCCGTCACCCGCTTGCAGATCGAACGCTATAAGGACAGCGGCATGGTAATACAGAGCGTTGTCGGGTGTAATGACTCTCCCGATGGCAAGCCAACCGGGCAAAGACGATCCGACGGCCGTCAGCTGTGACCACGGTTCGCCGCAACTTAATGCCGGCGTAGTAATAACTTGATCAAAGAATTCCCAGCTGCGAATCAGATCGGCAGCAACATCGGCGGCGTATATGGGCGTCGCGCGAGGCAGCTCCATCAAAGTATCTTTGTGACAATGATCGGTGAACTCGTGCGAGATCACGACGGCGTCAATGAGAAATTCCCGCTCAGCAACGGCGCCGCTGCCAACTGCACATGCGTTATTGGTCGGGACAGTGGATTGCTCAATTTCTGCGAGCACGGAATTCAGGTCGGCTATGGTTGCTATGCTCGGAGCAACGACGTGCCATTGGGTACTGAAGAACGATGCGACGTCGCTCTGAGGGCCTCGTAGCCAAGGATCAATAAGAATATTGAACCGAGTGCGGCCAGGGGGTACGTTTTCCGAAGAGGGATACGGCAGCTGAAGAAGCCATGTCGTATCCTCATTCAGATGCGTAAGTATGGGACGTGGCATGGCGTTGATCAATTCTGCCCAGCGACGTTTTTCGGCAACATGCAGCACGCTGGACGGTGATACAGGATCCACGTCCGGCTCATGAACCGACACTGTGGCCATGGTGGCTCCAGGCCTGGATGCAGAAGCTCAGTGCTCAATCGAGGCTACGGATATCCGCAGATCGCATACGCAGGAACCGCCGCGGATCCCTGGACCTGGGCCGTGTCTCCAGCGAGATAGATTCGGACGATGGCCTGTGAATAATTCCAGTGAACCTATTCACCTGCCCGGCTGATAATTTCCGCGAGCGCTGCGTCGCGACGGTCGTTTGGATCTACCGTTTGGGGTAGTACACGGGAGGTTGGATGGCTCTCGGTATCTGCTTGCTCTCGGGTCTCATATGGAAGTGGAGAAATGGTGACGAGCTCGAATTCATTATGTCCGGAGTAAGGCTGACGACCCTTTTTTGGGGTCCGTATGTAGATCCTTGTCCATGGCGGGCGCCGGGTGTTTGGCCCCGTGACAGACAATATCAGGCCATCCACTGCTTACCACTTTATCGGTAGAGAAGTGGCATTGTGGTCATGGATGGCTGGGTACTCTGACAGAAGAACAAGCAGTAGACTGGCACGAGGCAACGGACATGGCCGCGACATGGGGAAGAGACACAATTGGGTTTATTCCACTCCTTTGGCTCGCGACATTGTCCCTTTGCAGCGAGGTCATGAGCCGGAGCTTGTTGTCGCCCATTATTCCCTGAACTTGAGAGAGAGGGGGATGCGACAGAGAGCCAGTTCCCTAGCTTGGCAAAGTCGGTGTCTTGACGTTGTTCCTCCAGCTCAGGCACCACACGCTCCCAACAAGCTGAAGGGGTTCACAAAATGCGCCATCCCGCACGAGACGCCCGATTGACAATGGCGTCATACAAGACGTATGTCCAGCCCGCATACCCGCGCAGATCTTCAGCAACACCAAGCGCAAGCCGGAGAAGGGCATTCGGACGACTACCGTGGAGCTATCGATGCAGCGTAAAGAGGAGTACCAAGCCTCATTCGGCCATGATGGTAACCCATCATGCTGTTTCCTTGAGGCATCGACGAATTGCCTATTCGGGTCCACAAAGTCGTCGACAGAGTGACAGAGCTGGCATGGTGGATTGGCCGATGTCGCTAGCCTTCCCTTGCCCTATGGTTTGCCTCATCCCCTTTCCAGTGGTTCGGAAGGGCGGGAGGCACATCAACTGGGAGGGTTCAGTAATCACTTTCGTACAGTAAACGACTCGGCAGCTCAGCATGCCAATCGAGGCGATAATCGAGGCGATTTCAACAACAAAGGATAGTTTCATCCCTACCAGCGACATCTTGACTCTACTGACCAGGACTTTTCTTTTTCTTTCTCTTTTCTTTTTCTTTTCTTTCTCTCCTTTTTCTTACTCTTGGGCTATCCATGCGCCCGTTCGGTAGCAGCCCAATGTGACGAGACGAGCTTGCAGATCTCGCCAAGGAAGCAAAAGACGCAATTCGATTCCGGGTGAGACAAGGCCTATTGAATGCAGGGTCACGGCTCGCTCTTGACCCTTGCCAGCGAAGAAGTAAGATTGCGCTACGCTGGCTCTCTGCCGTGTTTGCAGGCCGTACGGGGCGGGAATCAATTGGAAAGAACTCCCTTGTACCCGGCGAAAGTGGCGCTCACCCGAATTTCTACGAAGCTTCTACATACACCGTCTGCCATAGCAATAGCTGCTTGCCCCGGTCCCGTGTTACCGTTGTCTCCATCCTCTTGTTTGGTGGCGTTCTTTTTTTTTTTTTCTTCTTTTTTTCCTTCGGCCCCCCGTCCCCCCGCCTTTCTGATTGAGTTCTGAAGAACTGTCATATGTGCACAAAATAATGTAGACTGAGCCTCGTTCACAAGCTGGCAGTTAGCTTTACTCATCACGACATACCATTTGCCCTCCCGATCGGATCTACCGACATACCGGAGGATTCGCGCCACCCCCCTGCTCTCGGCCAATGAGCAGTCATGGGGCCTTGCATTTGTCACAACTGGGGAGCTACGATCTAGTGCTCTTGAGGGTCTGGCTGGCAAGCACGTACATATCCGGTAGCGGTTCATCGCGACGCTGCGGCCTTATCGCCGTCGGACACCAGCAGGAGAGAGCAAGGGGAAAGGAAAAACACGTACCGGTGCTAAGCTGCAGCAAGAGCCCCTGCGGACCGAGTCCAACGAGGCTGGACGTTCTTCCACCCCCTGCGCCCGTTGGCATCCTGTGACTTGTGAGTACCACGACGGTACACCGTACTTTCTAGCCATGGCTCGTCTGCGCGCACCAGCAACTAGCTTGGCGGAGGCGGCGGAGATGGATTGGCCTGTTTATTGTTTTCAGGTGCGTCATTCAAGGACGAATGTCATAGCATTTCGAAGCAACCCCTTCCCTTAGCGCGGAAAAGATGGCTTCAAATCTTGACACCGGGACAGCCTTAGCGCTAATACGACGCCGCTGGTCTGACGGTACGCTGCTCATTTCATGTCTGGTCCCTTGTTCGATGGTCCCAAGCAAACGAATTGTGGAGAGCTCTAAGCACGCCCCCCCGGTACTGACATGCAAAATGGCGGCAAGTACTACTCTCCAAGTGCAGCGAACATGTGCATTGGTCGCCGTCCTCAAGGGGGTGATTTGGCATCATCAGCCAGCAATGTGTTTCTTTTTACTGGGGGAGCGACTGAGCCAGGAGGCCCTGCCTTTTTTTTTTTTCTTTATCCGAGGGACCGGTCTAGCTCTATTCGACCTTGCCGCCGGCATGCCGGAAGATCGCATGTTGACATTGTTCGAGAGGCCGTTTGGAAGTCTGGAAGTTATAAATACTAACCCATGTCTCATACATGATAGGAAAGTTTGTTTTCCAACCCAGAAGAGCAAGCTAGCCCTCAGTCCCCTTTCATCTCATCCTGGCACTCTCTTGTTGACGAAAGCCCGGGTCCTGGTATAAGATCCCCCTGTATCACCTCGCATCTGTCGGAGGGATCGTGCAAGGCCGCTACTGCTCATCACACTCACGCGAGAGGCCAGTCCTTCCGAAACCATGCTGGTAAATCCTGCCGCTATCGTCCTCGGCTGGGCCGCCGTGACCTCGGCTATGCGTTGCAGAAACCTCACTGTGCCAGTTTCGATCAGTTCGCGAAACGCGGTTTTTGACCTGAAGCCACCGTCCACCGAAATCGACGTGACCAATCTCGCCCTAGGGCTCACCCGTCCTGGAAAAAACTTCACGGCCAGTTTGCTGAAAGACGTGAGTAATATGCTTTTGGTACCCAAATAGCCTAAGAAACAACTGCTCACCTCGGCATAGTACAAGACTGTCACTGGGGACTATGAACTTGCTGCCACTTACTGTCAGCCCGACAGCGGGCCAGGTCACGCGGTTCAGATTCTCACCCATGGCGTCGGTTTTGACCGTAGCTACTGGAACTTTCCCTACAACAATTACAACTACAGCTATGTTCAGCGTGCGGTGGACGCGGGCTACTCGACGGTGTCGTGGGATCGTCTCGGCATCGCCCACTCCTCTCATGGCGACCCTGTCAACGAGATCCAGGTCTTTCTCGAGATTGCCGCTCTCAAGGCCCTCACTGATCAAGTTCGCGGCGGACAACTCTGTGGCATCTCGACAAAATTCAACAAGACGGTGCATGTGGGCCACTCGTTCGGCTCTGTCATGACATACGCCCTGTCCAACACGCAGCCCAACATCACTGACGCCATTGTCCTCACGGGCTTCAGTCAGGTCAGCCAGTTCATGGCCTCTTTTGTCCTGGGTGGTAATTTTGCCCCGGTCAGCGAGATACCACCCCTTGCGGAGCAATACGACGCTGGCTACTTGGCGCCTAAGACCAGCATCGGCGTGCACATTGACTTTTTCGGTCCCGACGACTTTGACCCTGAGCTTCTCCAAGTTGCATTCAAAAAGGGCCAGCCCGCAGCCGTTGGCGAACTACTCACCCTTGGCGCGGCGCCAACGGAGAGCGTCTTCGCCGGGCCGGTCATGATCATTACCGGAGGTCAGTACCTACGCTCGCAGCTCCATGAATGAAGATGACTGACGGCGTGGCCAGATTATGACGTCCCCTTCTGCGGTGGCAACTGCACAGACACGATGGCCATCAAAGGTGCTTCAACAAGTCTCATTGAGTACTCCAAGGACAGTTTCAAGAATGCGTCTGTCTTCAACGCCACTATAGTACCAGGCGCCGGCCACGGACTGAACTTTGGTTACTCGGCGCCTCAGACTTACAGGATAATCACCGACTTTATCCAGACCCACGTATAATGATAGTTGATGACTTTTTTATCTTGTGTTCTGTTTATATAGTATTTGTACATAGAACCATGTTGATGTCTTCATGGCCAGAATCCGGTGGTAATGTCCGCAGAAGATTAATGAAGTTGAAATCCATCACGTTGGCAGGAAACGAAAAGTTCACTCGGTAACAGGCTTGTGGTACGATCCGATGGCCAGGCGGAAGAATTATGCTGTCTCATCACACATTCTGCATTGACGAGACATGACAGGTGTCGTTGGGACCCTCTTCTTTTCCTTTCTTTTCTTTCTGCTTCTGTGTAGGAAGCGACAATGACAAGGTTGTGCGAAACCCGCAAACAAAGACATGCAGCTCGAACGGGCAATGTTTCTCGATACACGGTGGTGTCAGCGTTCCCACACCCTCCCCGCCGGTTTCCTACGAACCCACCGACAAACGTTCTGTGCGACGTCGATAGCGGACGTGGTTCTTCAACACGGTCGGTGTGGGCAGCACAGGGGCGTTAGGGTCCGAAGAATAGATTGCCGATAAAGTCTCAACTCCGGGCTGGACTGGGCAGACGGATGACTTGCAGCAGAGAAAAGGAAAGAAGGATTCGTCGGGACCGCCCACAATTCCCCGAAGAGGCCGCGGCCACCCCCTTTTCTTTCTTTTTTTTGTTTTTTCTTTTTCATCATCTTGTCCGCCTGGTCACTCGGGGGCTTGCAGATGTGAGGGCGTTCTTTTTCTTTTTCGTTTCTCGATATTTTCTGACCTGTCTGTTTTTTTTTTTTTCACCGCTGTATTGTTCGTCTTCTGGACTCTGACGACGACGACGACGACGACGACGACGACGATCTCTTAGTCTCCGGGTCCAGACTGGATCCTCTTTTTGTGTCTTCCCTGATGCTGACGACATCGAAGGCAGGGTCAGATAGAAAAACGACAGGCTGGGGTAAAACATGCACGAATGCGCGGCGCGGCGGCTGCGCTGCCCAGCTGGCATATTGTACGTTCCCATGAACGCGTCGAGCTGGACTTGGGACGCTGTGTTCCCCAAGGGGAAAAAGATGGCTGGCTGGCTGGCTGGTGGGCAAGTGGCTGGACTGGACGGGACGTCATGTGAGCAAACATGCATCGCATCGCCTCGCATCGCATCGCATCGCAGCTCATATGTATGCACGGCGATGCATCCGCACGTACATATGCTGTGCGAAGGAGGCTTTGGTGTGAGCAGATTGCACGGGCGAGACCTGACAACGGAAGTGGTCTTCGGCAAGAGAGGCGTGGAAGTGGCCTCCCCCAATCGACTTGAGCTCCGATGTTGCAAGTCGTATTATTCCTCATCTAATCCGGTCACTTTCTTTTTTCCTTTTCCCCTTCCCTCTCTATCTCTGTTCATGGAGCTGGTCCCTCGCGCCAGTGTCAAAAAGCTGCTGCCTGTTGCTCCCCGCCGGCCACTCGACGTGCATGCATGCATGCTGTATGTATGTACTTTCAACGTACATGAAGTCTACTGCAAGGGGTAATGACTATTGGCGAATAGCTGCACGGCGGCACGCACACACACACACACACACACACACACACACACACACACGCATACATACATGCCTACTGACAGTCATAACTTGACTCTTAAAGAGCAGGATCGGGATAGATCGGATCGGATCTGGGCTGGCTGGCTGGCTGGCCGGCGATGATTTAGTTTTCCGCGCCGTGTGAATGCATGCAATGCGGCTGCGGGAGCGCAGAACGCAGGGGCCAGAGGATAGAATCAGGCCAGTCACAAACCTGCAATAGTGCCGGTCCAGATATTTTCGTGCCACGGGTGAATGCGTTTTGTTGAATCGGGTGACAGCACTTGACGCCGTATGCATGTATGCAGATCTTTTGCGAAATCGGGCGGCAGAAAAGGTGGGAAATCTCACGATGGGGGGGGGCCCGAGAAATGATGGGCTCGCTCGCTCGTTCACTGGCTGACTGCACGACGTGACAAGACATGACAAAGACATGACATGACATGACACGACGTGTCATGATGATTTGGCAGGACCGCTGGCGAAGTGAGGCGCGCACGCACGCCCGCCCGCATGTCTGGCGGCGGCCGTGTCATCGGGTATGGATCACCATACCGGACTGAGGGAAGCGAGGTGTTTTCGCTGCTGCTGCGGCGGAGAAAACATGTAGCGCATGTACAATTCGGCTCGTTGACAACAGTGGCGCGCCATGATCTTTTGGCGTCCTGTCGAGACAAAAGTGTCATAGATTATATCATCATTACCATCATTGTTATTATTATTGGTCTTTTTATTTATTGGAGATGAGAGGAGAAAAGTATGGCTAGTTGAGTTCTTGTACTGTGCGTGACGTCGATGGCGAAACAGGCAGATACACGGCAGGCGGGTCCGTTATCGTCCACAGCTTCTCTCCGTGAGACGGTGTCCGGAGGAGCAAGGAAGGAACACACTGGGCGCAGCGAGAACAGCCCGCGGCAAACTATATACATTGATTGATGGCTACATGTAGAGATGGTGACAGTGAAAACGAGGTGGAATTCGAGCGCAGCGAGGACAGCCCGCCGCAGGCGACCCCCGGTAGGGCCGCCGGCGGCAAACACAAAAGGAACACGGGTCACTCTACACTGTTGATGATGAAGACGAGGTGTAATTCGAGCGCAGCGAGGACAGCCCGCGGCAGACTATACATTGATTGATATCTACATACAGAGACGGTGACAATGGAAACGAGGTGGAAATTCGAGCGCAGCGAGGACAGCCCGCCGCAGGCGACCCCCGGTAGGGCCGCCGGAGGCAAACACAAAGGAACACGGGTCACTCTACACTGAAAAGATGTTGACGATGAAGACAAGGTGTAACTCGAGCGCAGCGAGGACAGCCCGCGGCAAACTATACATTGATTGATGTCTACATACAGAGACGGTGAC
>JAPFUF010000111.1:0-14091 GCA_030780645.1 Aschersonia sp. MBC 508 | reverse complement strand
CCCCCACCCCTTGTGGTGGTGGGCCTGGAGGCGGCTCCGTCCCCAAGGGAGTTTCAAAGCCACCATCATTGCTGTACCGTAGGTACGGAGTCGTCATTGTCACAGAGGATGGAACCGGTCACAACTTCTCATTTCCTCACTGGATGTTTTTCCTCTCTTTTCTTAAAATCGTCACATAAGCGTGCTTCCTCGTGCGAGAGCGGGCGTCGTCCCAGCGCTGGGCATGCCAGGCTGCCAATGTGCGCACTGTTTCGCACCGAAGCCGCCGCAAGTCCATGAACCGCGAACATGGTTGCGTTCCCCAATCGAGCCATGTCGTTGCCTTTCGCCTTGTCCGAGGTCTCGTCGAGAAGTTCGGATGTCTGCTCTCGGGGCGATTGCTCATGAAGACACCCTCTCCGGAATCGCAAGCATCTCCATCCCACGAATCATTGTGTTGTTCGCTCGAACAAGCGCCGTTTGCACAACAAATCACCAGACAGCCTCTCAATGTGCCCGATATTGACGGTGTATGTATGCTTGTGTATACTGCGACAACTATGTTTTATTATCTCCAGGTACCTAGACTCACCCTAGCCCGTCCATCACCTCTCCACTCTTCTCCCCCCTTGAGGCGAGCCAGCCCAGTTAGCCCGTCCGTCCGTCCACCGCATTTCGCTTCAACCTCATGGGAATCGACGGCGTCCCGGTTTCCGCCCAGGGACACGGCAACGGCAGTTGAGCGCTATTTATTGCCGCGGGTCCCTTCCGATAACCGAACCGGGCGGTCACTACTCACGGACCATTGGCCTGCCAACAGTCGTCAAGTGAAGAGATCGAGACGTCAATCCGCTCGATTGGAGGACGCGGTATCCGTCTTCTCAAGGCAGCGACGAATGTGTGCACACATGCGCCGCAACAAGCAGCTGCCCGACACAGGACACCACCATTCATTTCAGCCTTGTTTTTCCCCCTTGCTTCACGCCGTAGTGACAGCCCTAGCGGCGCCTTCATCTCGTCAATTTCGCGCCCCATCGCCGACGCGGCCTTTCGTATATGCTACTCGAGGCAAGGGCCGTGGGAGGCCAGCTCTAGTGCATTATTGTATCGTTGTCGCCTCGTCCGAGGAACATGGATGGATGTCACACCCTTTTGTTTTCTAAGGCAAGGGGCGCCTTGAGAAGCTAGAGACATTTTTCTCCTCTCTGCCCGCGAATCATGAGTTTAACATGCCCGAGTTGGATCGACACGCTGAACGCAAGCAGCTCGTCGATATACCTAGTCTCATCTTTAGAGAGACTGTACATAGTTCACTCTCGTGCATGTCGCGCCCGTGACCAAAACTTGGACCATCTGTCTGTTACAATTCCGCTCGTCTCGCCTTACGCGCCAAGCAGAGCCGAATCGTACAAAAGAACGTCTGTACCCTCTGATTTAGGAAGTCGCGGGTACGGCAAATGGAAACAGATGAATCGACCTGTTCCAGTGGCAGAGATTGCTCTTGCTCAATGTAAAAGGCGACTTTTGCCATTCTTTCACAACCTTCAAAATTGAGTTGGAGGTCTAATCCTCTCGTGGAACAGAAGCTGCAAGGAATTGTCCCTCCTGGGAAAGACTAGACGTCACGACATGTGCCGAGGCGGCCTCCAGGTTGCGGAGATCATGTGCGCTGGCAATGGTGTTGATCTGTGAATTTAAACACGAAGCAGCATTTCCCGGGTTCGTCAACGGAATGAATCCCGATTCTCGATCTTTTGACTTCACCTACATACAACATGTAAAAATAGGTAATGCGTGGCGCGCGCTGGACTGCAGGCGATCACAATGAAGAAAAGGGCCCTCAGGAATAAATTGTCTTTTGGCCTACTACACAGTCTCAATGATCTAATTACTGTTCCAGTCATTGAATTTCCTGCCTCACCGAGACCAAGTCAACAAATAATATCAGTCCCAGAACCCTGCCCGCCAATTTGCGTTCTTGTGAAGGAACTACCCTACACCACGAACGACACTTTGCTGTCCACCTCACTCTCCCGACGCCTGTCTCGTATCGCCCTTTACATGCCGGGAATCAGCCTTGCGTTGTACATTGCGACTCGTGATACATCACTTATTGGGGAGACCCTTTATCCATTCTTGCGAAACCTGGCGACTAAGCAGTACCCATTCGAAACCGGCCCCGTGTCCAATCTTCTCTCCCATGTCGCGGACGCAGCAGCAGTATAGACGAACTCGAATCGTCTGTTTATCAGACACGCACAACTGCACCGTCAAGCTACCCAAGGGCGACGTGCTGATCCACGCTGGCGATCTCACTAACCAAGGCAGCTACTCTGAGGTATACCCCCACGAACCCTGACAATATTGACACACGCGCGCTCGATTTGCATCGAGAACAGTTGCACCAGCTGCTGACGGGGATCCCGGGATAGCTGTCCAGGGCTGTCGCCTGGCTCGAAGACGCGGAGTTTGAGGCAAAAATCGTCATTGGCGGTTTGTTCCGCCCGCCCGATAGCCTCATCGATGCGTGTCTGTCCATGTGCGCTAACGGTTCTTTTCCTTCTCTCCCACCCCCTCCCCAGGCAACCATGACATCACGCTGGACGCAGACTTTTACAGTCGTCACGGGCAGAAGTTCCACAATCAAGATATGCATTCGGCCAGGGATTGCATCCAGTTATTGACCTCGTCGCGTTCTCTGACATACCTGAACCATGAATCCACCGTCCTTCATTTGCGGTCGCCGCAAGGACCGCGTACTTCGTTCACAGTCTTCGGATCGCCGTTCTCCCCGAGATACGGACAATGGGCTTTTACCTATGCCGTGCCGGAGCACCCTGAAGGCGACCGTGGTGGCTCGACGCTCACGACAATGTGGAAAAGTATCCCGGACGACGCTGATCTTGTAGTGACGCATACGCCCCCCCGGGGTCACTGCGATGCAACGCTCGAGCAGAGGCCTGGCGGCTGCGAGGCCCTCCGAAGAGCGCTCTGGCGCGTCCGACCCCTGCTCTCTGTCTGCGGTCACATACATGACGGGAGGGGGGCGGAAATAGTCCAGTGGAAAGAAGAAGCAGACTCGATGCATGATTTGCAGCCTCAAAGGTTTGCCGAAAAGTCCGTGTCCGTATGGGACGATCCCGGTGCTGGGAATAACAGAATGAGCCTGCTTGACCTGACAGGGAGGAAGGGGGCCGCGAAATTGCAGCCAAAGGAGACATGCATAGTCAACTGTGCGATCATGAAGAGCAAGTATCCTCATCCTGGTGGCAAGACGTTCAACAAACCCGTCGTCGTAGACATTGACTTGCCAATTTGGCCAATCGACTAGTGTCGGCATGCATCGATGCCAAAGACTACGGAAGCCATGACGGCTCAGGTGAAGTCGCTTCACTTCACGTCCATGGCATATGCGGGCCCGAAATAGCCGCTCCTTATGCTGGAGTGACTCGAAAGCCTCCAAGAACGCGTCCTCCAGTACGGCGGCACCGCGGGGCGGCACCTTGAGCCCAGCCTCATCGGAATCAAACCATGAGCCATTTTGATGCCATTTCCCGAAGTTACAGCAGATGCATGACTGAAACCTCAGCGTCCATTAGAACCAAGGAGGTCAAGTCTTGGGAGTGTATCGCCTCCCACTTCCCAACAGCATCTTGGTGTTGCAGTGCCGACTGCTATGGATAACACTGACATGATCAAGACCGCACCTACCCCGCAGTATTCTTATGTGCGATAGGGTCTTGTCTGCTCGCAGGCGCGTTGGCTGGCCTTTCAGAGAAACACGTATGTAGCCGGGACGAGGGGACCGCAGCGTCAACCGTAATGCTGCGCAGTCTGCCGCCGAGAATGACGACCCTCAAACCTGATTCTGTCATCATTTTCTATTGAGAAGGTGGAAGAATTGGGCAGCAACTGCAGGGGCCCTTCGGCCAATGGCCAATGGAGTGTATGGGCAGAGACCGCCGCATCACGCACGGTGTTCGAGCGCGCTCGTTCCATCTCCTGCCGCTCCTTTGGCTCAAGCTGTTCACGTCATTCACGTCGGTTGACTGGTTCGGCTGGGAATGCTCGTTGGGTGATAGCGCCAGCATCTGAAGTACAGAAGCGGTGTCGGATGCTGCTTACGAGTTGCTGACTTGGCAAGCCATTCTGACGTCTTCAGTTGTGCCGAGGTGTGGCTGGTGAGGGCTGATACAAGAATGCGCCGGCGATGCACGTATCCTGGTAGAGCATCAGGAGCGCACCGACACCCTTAAGAGGTGAGGGTTGGGCCGCAGTGATCGGGTGGTCTTGTCGCCAGGTGATACTTCGAAGCAGACGGGCGTCTCCCGGCGTGTGCTTTTCCAGACTTGTCTTGACCATTTTCGACCGGCTCACATTACGGCTTCTGCTAATGCAAAAGACGCCTGTTCGAGCATTGAAGCTATAGCCACCGTGAGGCAGGGAAACGGGACAGCCCTTGTTTGGCATCGCTGTCCCATGAGATGTCAGTAATCAGAGATGCGACGACTGAACGATCACGGATCTCCCCTCAACCGACCCAACCCGAGTGGGGCGAGCGAATGGGTAGTCTTCGCTTTGGAATCTCTGAGGAACATCGTTCATGGACCTCGGCGACTTCATCGCCAAAGTAGTTGGTCCGGAGATGCGACGAGTGTTCTAACATATAATTCAATTGCTCTGGGCATGGTTCATATCTCGTTTAGTCACATGATTCCCGATGGAGTCGGTGCTGGCGACCTGGGCAGCGGAAGTTGCATACCGTCAGTCTGACAATATATAGAGCGAAAGCATCAGAAAATGCAGTGCCTTATCGTGGCGACGAGCTTTACGTGAAGCCCATAGCCAGCCGCACCTACTGCTATGCAGGTGTTATTAAGCCTGCAGACTCGATATCGAGCTGTACCGCCAAACAAAGTATGTACGTCTGAGGGACGCCAGGGTTAGAGGCAGGTCATTGCCGCAGCAGCCGTAAAGGTCTCTGAATTTACAACGAACACCGAGCGACCCGGAAAGGGTCAATAGGGAGGTTCTTGGTTTCACGAATGATTCGTCAATTACCACACACCATAGACCAAGGTCTCGAGCACGTAGGTATTGCTTTGAGACACCATATAGGACGGATATAGCATTGGGCCAACGGCGCATAGCGTTGACAGGTTCGCACGTGTAACGAAGACCGTGTTGCGATATTACCTCGATCGTGCTTCTGTGCGACGCTCGGAGATCGCTGTAAAGCACTCTGTTCACTCGCGTTGTTCAGATCATGTCATGTGATATGACGGCTATCCCGTAGAAGTGTTGCAGGCGCCTCTTCTGTTGCTCGTAGATCGATGGAAACGTCAAATGGTGCGACCTCCGTCACTACATCGTGCCACCGCAAACATAATCATTGTGTTCATTGTGCCTGGATCGAACTTGTCCCTCTCGCGTGGGGCGCCGAAGCAGAAACCCGCCAACACAGACCGTCATGTTTGCTGGCCGGACATTTTGTGATTCGTCGCATGCACTCAAGGTCAAGCGGCGTTCGACCAGGGGTGGGAGGGCACCACCAATCATAGCGCCAAAGTGCCCGCAAGCCAAGAGGCAGCATGGACAGCCACTTTAGGCGAGCTCGTTAGCCTGTGCATGACTGGAAGCAAGGGGAGAAGCCGTTTGGCCGCCACCGCAGACGGATACTTCTCGTGACGACTGTGGATGGGCATCACAACAGCTGATGTTGACGACGGATCTGGCTCCGTGTCAGGATGGGCTTGCGTAGCACTGCGCCACGGCGGTTGCGCGATAATTGAACCCTCGACCCCCCAGAACTGTTGCTCCGCAGGGGAGAGTCAGTGTTCGTTCGACAAGGCTGCGAGGCAAGCCTCGGCAGAAAGAGAGGCTGGAAGAGGGAAGAAGCCTGGCACCAAATCGCCTTCGCCTGCCTTCTGGGTGAACGGACCTGCCGAAGCTTGTATTCCGTGACAACGGGAAGGAGCGAACTCCCAGATGATAGATAAGGCATCCGTCCGACTTCGCGCCTTCCCTTGGCCTGGTTGACCTGCCAAATACCGGCCCCTTTCCCCTCTTCAACTCGTCACTGCTTCCATGTGCATGTAGAAGGAGGATACCGAACAGTCTGTTGACCCTCTGCCCCCCCTCCCAAACACCCATGGATGGTGGTACGCCGCCATATCGATCACATCAGTCCTCACCGCTTGTCTCTACGTCCCCAGCTTGTCGGTTACTGGGTCAATCGCAGACCACTTCGCAACGCGACAGGATCAACCGCCGTAAATCAGCTTCAAGGGTCAAGCACCTGCAGCAGTTTCATTGTTTTCGATCGCTCTCTCGCCATTGCCTGATTCGTCTCGCTCAACTCGCCGTCGCGTGCAGCGAGGTCCACTGCTCCAGCCATTGGGAGCTGAGTGGCCATTACCTTCTGTAGGAAGTACTGTACAGTGCGTGGGTGGGCATGCCTGGGGGGTCCGGCGCGGGCGCGTTTGCCTAGCCCGACTCACATTGGCGCGCTAGGCGTCTTGTCACTTTGCCAGGAGTCTGGAGTTAAGTGCCATTCCACTCAGCGGCTGCGTCCGTCAGTCAGCCAGGCTCGCGTCGGCAGACCGATCCAAACATCTTCAGATTCTACATACGGCAGCGCGGACCTTTGTCGACTCACCACAAGGTGGTTGGCATCTCTCTGTGCTGCAAGTCTCCACCAGTATTACATACCGACGAAGACGGCCCGCCAAGGGGTACCATTTCCGAACCTCGAACGCCTCGGCCTCTCGCGGTTGTCTCTGGTCCCTTCGCCGTCCGCTCGTTCGGTCCGCTTGCGCCACTCCCGACACCTACTACTGAAGTGGTTTTGAAAAAGAAGCGAGGCGGACGCACAGCAGGTAAGCGTTGATTACGTTGGCAGCACTCGTCAGCCAGAGTGCATTAATTTGGTGGAAGGGTGACTGAGTTGTTGTACCCCCATCTCACCCCCCCCTTCTTCCTTCCAATCAGTTCCCTCGCCACGAGCGGGCAGGGCGGGCCTGGATCGCCCTGGCCAATGACCAGTTCGCGGCCCTGTTTCGCTCAGACTGCCGTCTATTTCGCCGACCAACCATTCACTAACGGATGCAATCGTGGGTGCACTAGGGTGTCTCGTTCTTGACCTGAGCAGAGGCTCGACACTGCCACAGCTGTTCACTTCGCCTGATCCTCGAGATCGCGCAAACAGCTCCTACCATCTGCACTGAATGGTCGACACCTCGTGCGCGTTAAGAGCCTCCGCCTCGAGACGTCGTCAGCTGAGTGCCTCGATACGGTACAATACTGTGTACGTAGTCTCTGTTAGAGCCCGGTCAGCCACCATCCCACTCTGCAGTGCGGGCCACTTTGCTCCAATTGTGGATGAGAGCGGGCCGCTCAAACACGTTCCACTTGTGTCTGGTCTGATCCTACCAGAACACTTGGGGTGATTTGCAGCGCTCCAGTCCAACCCCCCTTGGGCCGCCCGTGACCTCATCATCACCTTCTTCATCCAGGACCAGCCACCCGACACTACTCACCGGTGTTTGGGCACATCACAACAGTGAAAGAGGGGACGCGCTTTCCATATCCCACGCTTGTTCGTTTGGTTGATGCGGCTGACGAACATCCATCTTCCCACAATCGTCTCTTTGTTCATCAATCCTTCTTGTTGCTCAAAGACCGCTGGCCTGTCTTTCCGTCACTTCCGCCCATACAATCGGATTCACTGCCATCAATCCGTGATCGAGCAGATATCACGCGCCGCGAGAAGCGATTTTCGCCACCACCAGTGACCATTTAAGGTCGTTATTTCCATCGTCAACGACGCCCGGCCTTTCGATGCAAGCTTTCTCCACCCCATCAAAACGTCAGGTTTTGAACGGTACTGCGCTGTTTCTTCGACTGGCCCGATTTCCGCCAATATATTCCAGCAGCCATGAGTCCTCTTCCACCTGACCCGTACAAGATTCTTGGTGTATCCAGAGATGCACAGATCCCTCAGATACGATCAGCCCATAGAAAACTTGTGCTGAAATGCCACCCAGACAAGATTCAGGACCCCTTACTTAAAGCCCAGAAGCAGGATGAGTTTCAAAAAGTACAGCAGGCATACGAACTGCTTAGTGATGAGTTGGAGAGACGGAAATATGATGAGAGGTTCAAGCTGGAAGAACTTCGCAAGCAGGTCCAGAACAAAGCCAACATTTCAAGTCCTCGATCAACCGCCAGATACCCCGGCCATGATGATGCTCGTGGCACTGAATTTCGAGCCTCGCCCTTCAAGGTCAATACACATTCCCCCAGTGCAAAGTACGAATACAGACGATACACTGAAGAGGATGTTCGAGGACCGCGCATCTACGAAGCCGTTCCCAGGACAACCCGTCGTGAAACTGATCATTCGGAGAAACCTTCCAAACGGGAGGCTGAGAGGGAGAGGGAAAGAGAGAGGGATAGGGAGCGGGAGCGGGAGGAAAGGGAGAGGGAACGGGAGAAAGCAAGGGAAAGGGATAGGGAAAGGGATAGGGAGAGGGAAAGAGAATACAAACACGATCGTCTCAGAGAAAAAGACAGGGATCGCAGGAAGCGCCAGGAAGACGCCGCCAAGCGCACCGACAAGGAAGCTCGGCGAGCTGACAAGAGGGCACGAGAGAAGTTGTTCGCCAAAGAGGTCAAGCGAGAGACTGAGGAGAAAAAGCGATATGCGAAGCCGTATATTGAACCATATGACGAACCGACGCCAGCCAAGTCTGAGAGGAAAAGGTCAAGTGCCAACACCAGCAAGCGTCACGACGAAAAGAGAGACCGCTCGTCGGGTAGAGAGGACACGCATTCGGATGTTCCTTCGCACCCACCAACACCACAACGCTCCTATTCGTCCAGGTTCGATTATGCTGCGTCCTACATCAAAGCATCAAAGTTCAACGGTGGAACAGCTCCTGGTCTGAAACGCTCAGCGACCATGTACAATGTCGAGACGGTTCAACCTCCGGTACCCACGCCTCCGCCAATCCCTACTCCTTTCCCAGTGCCAGAAGATGACAGCGCTCGACGATCGTCCGCAAAACCTCGCCGGGGCTCCGAAGAGGTACCCAGACTTTCACGAGAACGTTCGTACCGTGCCTCTTCTCGGGAAACATTGGATGAGGTCCCGGTCGTGAACCTCTCACCTTCTACACATCACCCAGCCCAGTTTCCTCGGAGCGCAAGTCACGGAATCCCAACGACGCCATCGTCCCCTCCAAGGACGGACCTGCCCCGTACCAAGACTATGCCGATAGAGCCTACGTCATATCCTCGCCCGCCTGTCAATCTGTCGAGGGCCCATACATTCAACGTGCCTGAAGCTGCTGACTATCCTAGGGGACGAGGTCGGTCACGCATGCACTCGCAAATCGAGGTAGAGTCTGACTCTGACGATGTGTATGAGCGGCGCAAAGATCGGAAGCATCGAAGCAGCAGACGTCATCATTCGCCGGAACCGATTCGGACTGCGGACCACTCGTTCTACCCTGGTGACGGGATTCGCGGTAGACTGCGCAGCGGATTCATTCGGCGCCCAGAGCCGGAAGGTGACCCCTACGCGTACTACGCTCATCACCACCCTAACGACGTACGACCATCGATGCCAATGCGTCAAACCAGTTACAGTGCGTCGGCGGCGACGGCAAAGTACCCCAAGGTCAAGCTTTCCAAGGTATATGGCTATGAAGATGTTCAGTACAGCGACTATCCCAAGCCTTCTTGCGAAGAGTTTGTCGGATTTGCATGACGTGGCGTCTGGTCGGATTTATACCATTCACTTTCGCTCCACGACAGTCGGTCAGCCAGTCAGCCAGTCAGGCTCTGAGCATGCTTGGACAGGCAGCACGACATGACCAAAGTGTCCACCGACGAGACGCCATTTTGGACAATGCATCATCTCACTCAGTGGCCAGTCTGGATTTGACGCGGCTATTCCTTGGGCTTTTGGTGTTGTTTATTCATTTTACCACACTTTGTGTCCCTAACGAGTTATTTGGATCAGGTCTGTTTGTGACTCTCGTCCAACAAGTGTGCGGGGCGTCGAGGCAGAGGTTCCTCCTGGTGTCCTGACATGGCGGCACGTCGGCACCTCACGTTTGCGGGGAACAAACAGTGGAGGCACCGTGGCATGAGTTCCCCGGGCGCTTAGCAGCATGTTGTGATTGGTGCATCCTTTGCGCGCGAGGGGACCTGATGCTATGGTGACGCGACAGCTGATTTCGGAATGCGCGGTCCAATGGAGGAGCCTTTTGTGTCTTGCTTGTTTTTCAGGCGTCATGAGGAGTCATTGCTTACTCCTGCATCGTACTCGGACGTACTCGAAGATCACACTCGTTTGTCAGAGGATAGATGTGGTGCTTTTCGGACTGTGTCTGTCTTGCCTGCTTTTGAATTATTTCGAGACTGTTGTCATCTGAGTAATGCTTTTTTTTTTAAACCTCCATGAGGACCTATTTTTATCCACGCATGAACCAGTTGCAAGGGGCCAGGGCACCGGCGCTTATGTCTATCAGCACATCTTTAGACGGCTCGTAATGTGAGCGCCACGATTTATTTCGGACCTCAGATGGTGGCTATTCCTTCTTTGAAAGGTGTCCTCGCCGGGATACCCCAGCTGCCGCCTCCAACAAACCCCAGGTACGCAGGCAGGCATTCAGACCTTTTCGTATGCCCAGACTAGGTTCAGCCATGCGTTTGCACAGCGTGTGAAACACGGGCCAGCCCCTCTTTCTGTGTGCTGGAGAGGAACGTAGAGGACAGCTTGCTCTACCGAGTGTCGCTGTAAGATATTCCACTACCAAATGGCGGATGTTCGTGCCGGCTAACCTACGTTGGGATGTAGGTAAGTCGGCAGTCTTTGGTAGCCACATGGACTGGCTGACTGATCAAATATGGTGGTCAGGCATTGTGGACATTCGGTACAAAGATAAGCGCAGTGACGCGAATGCGTGAAATCCTCTCCTTCCTAAAGACTGACTTGCTAATAAAAATCCGTGACTTTTGTGCCTCAAGGAGACAAATAAAGGGAAAAGTTTATCATGCTGCCTTTGTACAGCAGTGCACCTGATAGATATGCAAAGCACTAACCAAATGACCAGCATTGAAAGAGCAAGAAACAAGAAAACGGGGGAAAATGAAAAAAAAAAAAAAACCACTTTTAGATTTCATGCGCTCAAGTGCTTCAAACACATTCTTTCTAGACTATACTCCGTCGTATGCGCGAGACAAAAGAAAACAAAAAGAAGAGAGCCGTGCGCAGTCTCAGGCCCCGTTCACAGCGACCTCTGCCGTCCCATTCGCGGTTCCGTTTGAAGTTTCGTTTGAGGTTCCATTCAAGGTGCCGTTTCCCTTCAGTGCGGTTTGGAGGTCGACATGGTACGACCGAATAATCGAGTCCGTGTCGTCGATGGCCAGAGGCCGAATATCAGCCATCTGCTTGATTTTGGCGGTCCTGGAACCAAGTCAGTGTCTGATGCAAGCACCCCAGAAGAAACCTCGAGACAACATACACTTCCTTGACGTCTGCGTCGGAGAAGACTTCACTCAGGCCTAATTGATCAATTCGACTCTTGATCGCGTTCCAGCCCGTGAGTCTGGATGCGAAATGAACGCTGTGACAAGTCAGGTCAGTGTCCGACCCGGCACATTGAGTTAATGCTTGACTCACTATCTCGACAAACCAAAGTCTTCTGGCTTGAGAATCTCGTAGGTCGAGGGAGAGTTAAGAATCGCCTTGGCGTGAATACCGGCCTGGGTCGGGTCAGCATGCAGTTAGTGCGACATGGGAGTTTTCGTGTCTACCTTGTGCGTGAAAGCGCAGAAGCCTAAAATCATTGTCAACACTATCAAATCGTTGCGAGGTTATATGAAGCATACGCACCTGTGATTGGGTTGTTGAAAGGCACGTTGACCTGGACGGCCTCACTGACGAAGTCCTCAATTGCCTTGAGCTTCTGAAGCTTGTACTTGGAGAGAATGTAGTCGCGGCTAGTGGGCATCATTCTGGCCATAAGGGCTCCCAACGGAGTGATACCATTGCGTTCACCGATGCCAAGCACCGAGGTGTCGATGTCTTTAGAAGCAAGTCAGCACGTGCGTACGCCTTAGCTGACCGACCACTACCATCAAGAACCCCAGGAAACATTGGGCACAGAAAAAGCGTCACGCTCGCGTGGCGTGTAGCAGGCGGGGCGGGACTCACGGGTTGCTCCGGCTTCGAGAGCCGTGAAGGCATTGGCAACAGCACAACCTGTGTCGTCGTGAAAGTGAACTTCAATGTCGGTTGAGACGCAGCCTCTCAACGTCCGAACGAGTTCCTTCCCACACGCGTTAGCGTCGCCAAGACGAATCTCGCGTAGGTGTTCCCAAGACATACGTAGACTTGACGTGGTGAAGCACAGCCAACTGTGTCGGCGATACCGACGCGATGGACACCAGCATTGCTGACGGTGCGGTAGATGGAAAGCAGGTCGACCAGGTCCGAGCTGACTTGGAGGTCAGTACATGAGAACCATAGTCGCTCGCAAGCCAACTCTCTTTCGATTATTCGTCTCTCGCGCTACGGCTGCTTCAACCAACTGTTTCGACGACACCCCTCAACTCAGACATGTCTGTTGCGGAGCGCCACATCACTTGAGAGCCCTCGAGGCGCGGTCTGCCCCATCGACGTGTTCGGAGTGAGTTGGGTCGCAGTGATTTCAACAAGCAGGCCGCGGATGACTGATCCAATTGTCGACGAGAGGATGGCCGGGCGAAATTATAGAGGGGGAAATTGTGTACGAACCGAAACGAGTCTTCGCTCGAAAAACGGACTTCGCAGCCTCGACTGTTACAGAAAAGAAGGTCAGCTGAAGTGATTCTCTCAATTGTAACGTCGCTGCGGCCGTGGGACTTGTGACTAACCTCTTGATGTATTCGATGACCTCGAGAGCCTGCTTGGTGATGGCGACCATATCCTTGCCACCAAGAGAGTGCTCACGGAGGAATTCTGTCTATGTAAGTAATATTTTCCGCAAATGTTCCGCGAAGGTACTCACGAGATGTTCCAATGACCACGTCAACGCCGTCAACACCACAGTCGCACTGTTGAGTCACAAAGTCAGAAACCCGTTCACGTGACGAAACAAGATCATAGCAAACATACGGCGAGCTTGGCGTCCTGTCGAGTTGTTAGCAATAAGCAAACTGAGATTGGACTGCAACACTCACTTCGAGAGTACATCTTGTATCTGTTGCCTAGATGTCAGAGAGCCTTGCTTGAACGAGCGACTTGCGGAGAGAACGAACGAGTCAAAATTTTGGACTGTGATGGCATTAGCGTGCGATGCGAACTGGCCTGACAAGGGGGCACACACCTTGAGGCCTAGCTTGCAGATGGCTTCGCAATCAGCGCGCGACTTGGGGCTTGCCGCTGGGTTTGTCAGCTCGATGTAGTCGACGCCAAAATCAGAGAGCATAGTCGCGCTGTCACAGCTGGGTTAGCCAGCGCCTGGGATGATCCGCAAGCGGCATGTAGGAAATAATCAACCGACATTTTGATCTTGGTCTCTGTTTCGAAGAAGGCATTGGAAAACTGCTCTCCTTCTCTCAAAGTGCTGGTTTCCTGTCAATGTCTGCCCAGACGATATCGGCGTGTATGGCCCTGAGGACAAATTCACCTCTCGATCTGCTTTCGTATGAGCCACTGATCTCGAAATGGGGCACGCGGGGGAGGAAGTGACGAACAATCTTGAAATCTTGAATATTGCTCAACAAATCACCTACGCTCGCGTAGGGATTTGTCTTTCCGTTCATCGACATGATGGCGGGATTATTCGTCGGGTTTCAAATTCAACCTGCGTTTTTTTGGCAGTTGTCGCGAGGAGAGGTGGCCTTTTGCAAGACGCTCGAGAGTCGGCCGCGGACTTTGGAAGTTTGGACGTGGATGGCTTCGTTACAGGCCAATTGTCGCAGATTGTGCGCGACTCTTGATGTCCAATTGGTATTAGCGAAGTGAGAAGGGTTGTCGCTGTGTAATAAGACGAGAGTCGATCGTCAATTTCAAGGTCTCGGCCAAGGGATATTGTTTGAGAAGAAGGGGGGGGGGGA
>JAPFUF010000110.1:0-16878 GCA_030780645.1 Aschersonia sp. MBC 508 | reverse complement strand
GGGGGGGGGGAGGAAAGATTTAAATTTTTTTTATGAGTAATACCCAACATCAGACTCCACGAGGGAGGGGGCGGGTCTTGTGTGCAGTCATATTTGCCTCCGATGGCGGGCGATGGCGGGGGAGGAGGACCTTCTGAGTTCTGACCGTTTCCCCACTGCGTAAAAGACCAGCCCTCGCGGTAGGTGGGCCGCCTGAACATGACTAGCTTAGGGGGGGCCCCGAGGGTGGAGGGGCGGCCAGGCAACGTAAGCTCGGATAATTGTAGCCGTCAGCAGACCCATGCGCCCTGAGCGAAAGCTGAGTTTTGTGTTTTGGGGAGCACGACTTGCACTATTACCGGCCCAAGCGGCCCCTGCAGCGCGGCCGTCAAGTGTGTGTCGCGGAAAGGAATAAGGCCATGCCGTCGATGTGGGGAAGGCTTTTTCCTTTCCTTCTCCAATTCCTCTGTCCAGTCCACTGGCCCCCTTGTTCTTTCCTAGTGCCTCGCCGTGCTCACTGCAGTTTCGTTGGTTTGGTTTGGTTTCCTCACCTTGGTCGTCTAAACCGAGAACGGCAACTCGGCATGAATCTCAACGAGTTTCCACTCTGCGCGTGACGCTGGTGGGAAAATGATCTCCTCGTCAATGCCCGCCTCTTGTCTCGCAAATAACCAATCCTCGGAGAGCTACTGGCTGCCGGCAACAACTGGACCTGGGGGGCCTCGGGGCTGGGGGCTATTCATAGCTGCCCCAACCCCAGTGAGAGGGCTGAGACGCATGTGAAATATCCATCTCATTCCGTTGACCTCTTTTCTCCTCTCTATCCTTTCGAGAAGGTGAACCAAAAAAAAAAATACAAACAATCCCTCGATTGATGAAAAGAAAGATCTGGATCGCGCTCAAAACTAGAACGCAGAATGCTGATACTAGGGAAAAAGTCATGCGCTTTGCTCTGAAACTAGTCAAGGCGGCCCAAATCGGGCCCATGCTGATGCTTATTCGGCATGCATGGGGATTGTCTCCAAAATGGACTTGTCGGCTGACATGGCGGCAACTCCGCATATGCATCGCGGTCCAGAGGATAGAGCTGGCTTACTGGGGAGACAGCGAGAGCTGAATCTCACCTGTTGAGATTATATCCTGAGGATATGTTGCAATAGGCCTTTCAGCTCGAATACGTCCAAATTCTCAAAAACATCACCACCCCTTCTAGTCGGCAACAACCGTCATAGTATAGTCATAGCCAGAAAGTTTGCTCACATGTTCGGCCAAGAAAGACAACGAGCATCATAGTAGCCGACCCTCTTGCTACTCATGGTTAGAGACAAACGAGGGCTGACGCTGAATATACCCTGACCACATCCAAGTCCAATTCTACAACTCCGAGGGAAACGCCTCGCAACAGTGTCATTGCTGTCCCACGACAGTAGCTTTCTTCTTTCGTCTTAGTTCAGTCAAGTCTACTGTATGCTTACAATCTCAATTCAAACACAATTCTCAAGGTTCAACCTCGCTGACCGCAGATCTCGTACCCACCACGATCCGCAGCTCCAAAATCGGTCCACGCTTTGCGCACTTGACTAAAGTTGCCAAGACCACCCTATAGACTCGCGCAATATGTGCCACTTTATTTTTTGGCGTGACTGGGCTTGCTTATTAGGTAGGTATAATTCTGGCAGCAACGTCTGCTCGCCAACGCATCTTGAGGGGAGTGCAAGCAACTGCCGCGCCGTGAACAAGGGCGCCAATATCAGACAGTCATCATGAATATCGAGCCCAATAAATACATGCGTAAAATTCCTGGCGATCAAGGAGAGGAAGGCCGGATGATCGAAATAACCAGGGCCAAAAAAGATGCGGCCAGTGTGACTCGAACACACGACCTTCAGATAGGTATCCGTAGGATTGAAGTTTGAACTTCAGTCTGACGATCTCCCAGCTAATCTATGGCCGCAGATGAGCCAAGCAAGGTTTATTGAGCCTTATGGACATAAGGTATGTGGCTGGCCCAGGGTCAGTTATGAACAGCGCTTCATGAAACGGCTCGGCAGAAATAGGCTGTAGTAAGAAAATCTACAGTCAGTCGCCGTCGCAAGAAAGAGACGCCAGGCGGACAACTCGCCGCTACGCAAATCTCTTCTCTGTTATGCTCTCGCCAAACGGTGCGCTGTCTAAAAAGCCGCCATTCTCCGCGCCAAGCTCGAATATCTTGCGGCCGCGCAGCCACGTCTCCCGCACCCGGCCCGTAAATTCGTGTCCTTGCCACGGCGAACATTTGTTCTTCCAGCGCACGTCGCCTTGCGAAAACGTCCAGACCTCGGCGTCGTCAAATATGCAGAAATCAGCGTCCATGCCGGCGCGGATGGTTCCCTTGCGATGTGCAAGGCCGACTTGGTCTGCCGTGGCTGAGCAGCACAGCCGGACCATGTCGGCAATGTCTGGCGCCTTGCCGCAGCCGCGGCGCTTCTTGGCGGTCGAGTGCAAAATGGGCAGGCCTAAGCCGACAGACGATATGCCGCCCCAGGCAGCCATGAAGTCGCCCGAGCCGGACGCGGCTGCTGGTGCTGTTGCTGGTGCCAGCGTGGAGCAGAGCTCTGGAGGCAGCAGCTTGAGCTCTGGCGTGCACGGCGAGTGGTCTGACACGACTGTTCTGATACACGAATTTTCAGCAACGAGTTCGTCCCATAGCCCATCGCGGTTACGGCTGCCCCTAATCGGAGGACAGCACTTGTGTCTGGTGTCGCCCTTGGCGATTTCTTCCGCAGCTAAGCCGAGGTAGTGGAAGCACGTCTCGGCGGTAATGTTGACGCCCTTGGCCCGGGCTGCTCGCAGAAGCGGTATGCATTGCGTTGCGGAAAGATGCACAATGTGTAAGTGCAACAACGGCGCAATGTGTGCCGCCGCCAGTATCTCTTGCACGGCAGTCGTCTCAAAAGACGGAGGCCGCGAGTCGAGGAAAGTTTGATAGGCGGTGACGTCTTCATCAGCAGCAGCAGCAGCATTGTCACCGTCATGTCTGGCGCACTCCATCTCAGCATGAAACATGAGTGTCGTGGGGCTATCTTTGAGAGTCTTCATGGCCAAAGCCATATCCCCTGGGCTTATGGCGGGAAACTCGTCGACCTGAAAGCCGGTTTATTAGTTCCAATCGTGCTTCCAAATTCAGATGCTGTCAAAGAAACAATAAGAGGAAAAAGAGGAAAAGAAATTCACGCACTCCAGACTCGATCAGGAAGCCCTTGAATCCCCTCACGCCCGCCTCGACAAGCGGCTTCAGCTCCTCCGCATTGCCGGGAATCACGCCGCCGTAAAAGCCGACATCCACCCAGCACTGGCCTCGGCTGGCAGCCAGCTTCTCCTGGAAGCCCTCGATGGTGGTCGTAGGTGGAATCGCATTCAATGGCATGTCAATTACGGTCGTGACCCCGCCTGAGGCGGCGGCCCTGGTTCCCGTCCAGAAGCCTTCCCATTCTGTGCGGCCAGGCTCGTTCAAGTGGACATGGGCGTCGACCACACCCGGCAAGATCAGCTTGGGCGAGTAGTCCACGTAAGCTGCATCTGCGGGGAAGCGGTCTCTTGGGATGATGGCATGCTCTACCGCGACAATCTTGCCGCTTGCCGTCGAGATGGAGATTGTGGCCGGCGAGACGACCAAGGAGCCCGAGACTGCTTGCGGAACGACCGCTCGATTAGACACCAGCACTGTCAGCGCAGCATTGACTGCTGTCATGGCAAGATGGTTGCTTGGCCGCGTAAGTGCCCTGCGAGCTAGTAGTCAAGGTGAGGGAAGGCGACATCCGCCTCGTAGCATCGGGTGACGAGCTTATGAATGAAACGGGGAACTAGAGCGATGCGGAGTTGTCGGCTCTGCTCAGCCGGCACCGCTGACCCAGCTGGCTGACTGCGAGGCCAACCTACTTTACCCCGGCAACGGGCAGCCGGCAGCGGCTACTTGCCCGAGTGCCTTGGCCTCTTCGTCAGCTGCGGCTCCTGGCTGCTGCACCGGGCTGACGCCGATAGTTGCCTCGCTCTCTTCATTCGTCAGTCTGGCGGTCTGGGATGGCGGGGTGCATGCGTGTGTGCCTATTCAGGAGTCGCCACCCGGGCTCGGACTCAGCCGCTGCGTCGCCAAAGCTTAGCCCGGTGCTACGAGGCTTGGCCCACCAGGCGTTTCGACCACGTCGTGGGGCGCGCCTCGAAAAACCATTGAACAACTTGTTGATTCGCAATTGTTGGCGCGCTATATGTCAAAATCACCGCTCGAAAGACTCGCAAAACCTCCACGTTGACTCGATATCACATGCAGCTGTGCTCGCCCATCGACACACGCAGGTAGGCTTTGAGTGTAGATTGATTTATATATACTTTTGCAGCGGATGCCCATATTCTTGCCCCGCGACACCAGTATGTGCTATTTTGAAAAGGGCCGCGCCGTTCAACGTCTATGCGAATTCGATGTATGCATTGCGAAATGGTTGACATGATCCTTTCGTGCCGTGCCGGTTCGCCTCGGACAGGTTTTCCATAACCTTTCCAAACATTTCTATCCCAAACATATGATGGGTATTTCGTATGAATGCAAAAGTCAGACTCCTCGATCTGCCGCGTGACTCGTAACATTTGTAGTGGTTGGTCAATCACTTTTGCCGCTTAATGGTTTTTTGGGCCATCTCGATGAGTCCATCTTTGGCCTCACTATCAGGGAAGCCGGAAATGGCCGCGATGGCTTTCTCTGAATAATCCTGCGCGAGAGCTCGAGTCTGCTCAATGCCGTCGCTGTTCACCACCAGTTCTCGGGCCTAAAAAGAGTTTCCATGTCAGCCCGTGAGGTTCATGCGGCCTGAGAAGATTTTACTGCGAGCGAGCCTTACCTTCTTTACATCTCCCTCCTTCTGGAACTTGCGACCGACCAAAGCACCCAGCTCTGCATTTTGCCTCCAAGCAAAGAGAAGGGGGGCAGTCGCAAGCCCAAGTTCGAGGTCCGCCCCTGCTGGTTTGCCCAAGTCTTTCCCACTCCGAGTATAATCGAGCATGTCGTCAACTAATTGGAACGCGAGCCCCAAGTTTCGACCGTATGAGTAGGCAGCGTCGACGGTGGTAGCATCAGCATTTCCTAGCAACGCAGCCGCGCGGCAGGACTTTGATATGAGACTCGCTGTCTTCAAGTATGTCTTTTGCAGGTAATAGGTGAGCGTATCTTCTGAGTATTTGGGGCTCCGTTCGTCGCGCTCCGTGTTCTTCAGTTGCATAAACTCCCCCTCAACCAGATTGGCAATGACGGTGGCGAGAAGCTCGACCACCTCGACATGTCTCAGTCGGGCCAGAGCCACCGAGGCCCTTCCGAGAAGAAAATCGCCAGCCAGCACAGCCATCTTGTTGCCGAACTCCATATTGGCAGACGGAGCACCTCGCCTCGATATCGAGTGATCAATCACGTCGTCATGGAGCAAGGACGCCGTATGGATGAGCTCGGTGATCTCGGCTAATCGTCTTTGGCTGGGCAAAATGCCAAGTTCCACGTTCGCCATCTCAGGCTCCGATGCAGAGAGCGGTGTAGCGGACGGGTTTACATCTGCAAGAATCTTCACGGGCGATATCGCGGAATCGATGCTAGAAATGTTCTGTTTTGTCTCCAGTTGCGCATTCTTCGGACAAAGGTGTGTGGCTCGACTCATCAACAGAACGATCAGTGGTCGTATGTGCTTTCCCTCCGCTTGCGTATAGTATTTGGCGACTCGGTCGAGAGACGGATGACCGGAGCCGAGGAGTTTGCGAATATTTCCAGTCAAAGACTGCATTTCCTTGGCAACAGCTCGCAGTGGGTCAATAGTCATGCTATCCCGGGACGACTTTTTGACGACATTGCCAACCACATTAGAGGCAACTTGCACGGCAGCAGCCCACGCAGAGTCCCGTCTGTGGCTCGTATGTATGCTTCGCTTGCGTGTCCCCAAACTCAAGGAAGTTGTTATGACTGAGATGCTGAGGAAGCAGTTCGGGACTACAGTCCTTGGAGTCACGACATCGCGAAATACCGTGGCTCCTGGGCGGAGCGGCATCATCGAGACAGGGCCGCCCGCTTTGCTGATCAATTAGCAGAACAGAGAGCCCTTGGACGGAAGATGACAGCCGCTCGCGATCTCGGCGCAAGCTAAATTTCGGTCGTGTACTTCGAATCTGGCGTTGGCGGGAGGAATTCAGGTCGGGGAGGCCGACTGTGACGAAAACGGTTTTTTTTTGCCTCCGGTGAAGCTATTACCGTTGCCATCATAAGTCAGCCCGGATAGGCTAAGTCTGCAGCCCACCAGACCTTGCCGCAGACTGCAACGATGGGCTAAGAGACTTTCATCTTATTGGCTTAAAAGTCCCGCTTTTGTATCCTCAGGGGGGCATGTGGGGAGGGGTTGCCTTGCAGCCAGGCTCCCATCATTTGCGCGCTACGCGACATTACTCTCAAGCTTGATGTCGCTTGGGTTTTCTTTATCCTGAATCTGCGGATCACGAACCTAGAGGCATCCACGCCGGATTCTCCAGCATCAAGTTCCCGCCAGCTTGCAGGGGCTTTCGCATTCAAAGACTTTAATGTTGTCGCAATAACGAGAATCTGGATGATGGTGTGCCTGACCATGACATCGCCCATCGTGGACGGCCTCCGGGAATCGAGGAATGCTCGAAGATCTGACGACGATGGGAACGGTGGGCAGCAGTCAGATGTCGACAGTGAGCCGAGTCTGGAGGCTCCTGCTGTCGGTAATCCGATCTCCCATGGCCAGGTCATTAATCTCTGGGAGGCGATGAGGAAGAGAAACAGCAATTGCAGCTTGGAGCAGCTGTTGCGAGGATCTCAGGTCTATCGACCTCGCCCAGCTCCGAACCCGGAACCCGTGAGTCTCATAAATCAAACTGCATCGAGGGATCGTGCAGCTGACTTTGAGTCAGTCGGATGAGTACAAGGCTCTGATGGCTCGTCTCCGCCGCGAACAAGCGCAGCGAGACTACGATCGCATCGTCAACCCGCCGCCTAAAATAGAAACATTCAGTGACCGATTCCCGACCACAGCCCAGGGCTTTTCCCAAGTTAATCGACCAGTCAATGCGGCAGACCTCGGCGACGACGATGTCAGTCTTCGAGATGTGCATCGCCAAGTGCTACTCATTATCAATTTCCTTGTCAGCATCCTGGGCGTGGCTGGGACCTTATGGGCGACATCAAGATGGTGGAGCTTGCCGGCCAGGATCTTTCTCACCATGGGCGGGAGCATCCTTGTGGCCATTGCAGAAGTGGCTGTATATTCAGGTTATATGTGGAGGATGGACCAGGCAAAACAAAAGCAGAAAGCGGCGAAAGAAATCAAAGAGGTTTTGCATTCTTGGGTCATTGGGCGGGATGAGAAAGACCCCGACGAAGCGACTTTGCTGCAGTCGGAGGGAGGCGATGCGCAGAAGTCTTTGAGAAGAAGGAAACCAGCCATTTTCAGATGAAAGGTTTGGATGCGGGATATTGGTGGACAAAGCGAAAACCACGATGCGTGGATGAATGAATTGACATCATTGGAAGTCAGCATGTCTGAGGTACCCGTATTTGGTGATGCGCTGGAAATGGGTGGGTCGCGCAGTGGCAGGCCGAGTCGCGTAAATTGGCTTTCCTTGTACGCGTCGCGTCGGGTCCCCCAGGCAGCTAGCTAACTTGTGTGGGGCAGTACGGTCAGTCAAACAACTTCGACATGTATTGCCGTCACGATTCGAAAGACTTCAGTCATTTTTTTTCGACCTTGGATCCATCGAATTTTTAAATTCAATCCCTCAGACCCCCTGGGGATCTGCTTGAATAAATTTTGTGTTACTTGGAAGAGCACGAAACGCTCGCTAGTTTGTTGCCCTAGTCCTGCCAGAGAGCGACATACGCGCGTGTCGTCGCAGCGATGCGCCAATATGGTCAACTCATCACCAGAATATGCCATGTGCGTTGCTCAAAGAGAAGCTCCTACATCACGCGCTCGTGGAAAGCTAACGAAGAGACAGAACGAAGCCCGGGATGTCGCATCACTGGTTACGCAAGCGCGACCGGCCACTACGAACATATAGTAGGAAAACTGCCTCGCAAGTAGAGCCCCGCGGTGAGCCCGCAGCCAAGAAAGCAAAGCTCGCGCCAGAATCAGACATAGGGGATGTTTTCGAAGAGACTACAGCAACATCGGGTTCCGATTTTGCTGGCCCTGGAAGTTCATCATCTCCCGCGGAAGCTGTCCCGCGATCATCAATACTGAAGTACTTTCAGCCAGTGATGTCGAAGCAGCAAGCTGAACCATCACAAAACGAGGAGGAGAAGAAATCACAGGATGTTGCATCTAAGTACGCGCGGACAAGAAAAAGACTTCGATTGCTCAAAATCCGGACATCCTCTTCACTATGCGCTGATTATTCCGACAATGTGGAAAATGTATCTGGCAGAGATGCTGCGGCCAAGGATCTGTCGCCGCGGAAACGCAAGCGGAAGACGCTCCAAGAAGGAGGCGATCAGCTCCTCAACCGAAGAAACAACAACGAGAGTGCCAAATCTGGTCGACGGCAGAAGGCAATACCGTTGCCGACGGTTCAGACCACCTTGAACATTTCGTCACAGGCAGCATTTGCAGAGTGCAAACTATGCGATATTGTCTGGAACCCGCTCTATCCGGATGATGTCAAGTACCATGAGAAAAGGCACAAGTCGGCTGTCAGAAAGAAGAAGAAAGAAATGATGGATAGACTTTGATGATACCCGTCGATGAAGTGCCACATGAGTTGAAGCGACACGCATTTAGCATTTGACTATTATGTTGGAAAGGAACACGATGTGGTCTAATAAGTGAAGACTGCTTGGTTATCTTTTTTTCTTGGGGGGCGTTCAATCTTTGCTGCTGAATCGACGTTCACTGATGCGAAAGCCTATATGAGGATGGAGCGAGGAACATTGATGGATGCAACTTGGCCATACATCCGGCATAGGAGCTTCAATAACAAAAATACATGAGTTTCCTGCCAAGTTGCTGCGACCTGGCAAGTGCATATCATTGATGGGACCGGTTTTGGTTGACAGCGTCCGTTGCAGGAAATGTATCACTGAAGATTCACAAAGTGGATGATTGTATCACCCCAAGACAGCAAGTGAGCGGACTGGTCGTGAATATAATTCGCCAAGTCAAGAATCATTGTCCAACCGCCCGAGGCCGAAGCACGACCTTGATCACGTACCATCCGGTGCCGTTGCTGCTACGCCTTCTTTCTACAATACCGCGTGTGCGCGATGCATTGACATTGCCACGACACAACTGTCGACGAGGGCCACGTGGTTCATCATCTGGAATATCGACAAAGATTGTTGAAGCTGTCATTGGAAGGCGACCGTCATCCGTGACTCAGCCACGCAGGTTTGCCCCGAGGACGGGCAAAGTCACGCTTCACATGCATCTTCTGATATTGCTCCAACCAACCCCATCACCCATGCTGATCGACGTGGTCAAAGCTTGCAACGTCACCATCGTCCGTCCATGTCGTGAATAGCACGCATCGCGCCGTGTCCCACAACCCTCCATCACTCAGCCTCTGTAGACGTGATTCACCGCCTCCGCAGCCATCGGCCTGCCGTCTTTGCCCGTCTGTTCATCACCTACAGAACTCGGTGTTCGTTGCCGGATCCGCGGGCTGAAGAAAAATACGAGCGCCACACTCACGCGAGGGTCCTACACGGCGAACAAGCAAGATGCGACGAAGATTTACAACGTAACACGATGGACCTTGTGCAGGATACCTACCTACGTGGCTTTTCCGTCCCCAACGAGCCGTTGAAGAGCAGGCGCAACAGCGCACCGCCTCGAATCGTTGCCTTCGGGGGGACATGATCGGACGGCTGCGCTGACGTCGAATATTGCTGCCTTGAACGGTATATGCCCATCGGCTTTTCAGGAGACTTAGACAATTGGGCGCGCGGGCCCGAGTCATCTGCCGCACAGTTGATAAGCAAGCGATGTTCCCTCTGCGCGCGTCTGATCAGAATACGAGCGCGCCACAACACCTCTTCATCCTGACCCTGCGAACGAATGAGGCCAACGGCGGTGCGCAGCGCATGTGTTGTACTCCCTAGAGCGCACTCGGCTGCCGCGGTAGTGAACCTTTTTTTTTTCCTTGCCTTCCAATTGCCAAAAATAGCGCAATCAAGCAAGTTCAGACCCGATGCACCGCCCAACGCCTGCGAATTGAGATAACACCACACTTTTCACGTCGATTCACCGCGGATGATTGCATTCCAAGCTAATTAGCCCCAATGCCATCAAGATCAACCAACAGGCGCCCCTCCCCACGAACACAAAGAACCCCGCTTTATTGCGTGACTTTTGGGCAGCGTTGCGTGGCTGTGCTCTGGTCCAAGCTTCTGTTTCTGGCACGGAAACAAACGACTCCGGCCTGGGGATCCCCAAGCACCAGGGAAACATTTCCCAAACAGTCTTTTGAAAGCGGCTTTCTAGAATTCCCGTTGTCGAGATTGTTTTTTTTTTCTAATCCCCCCTAAACATCCGGGCAGTGCATCGACAGCAAAGTTTCTCGAAAGATGCCCGCTGTGCAGAATGATGACGATGACATGCACAAGCCACGTGGCACCCTCTTGCTGGAGGGGTGGTTGCATTCTGGTCGGGCTGTATACTGTACATCCCAGGAACGCAGCATGTATGCACATGTATTTTATTGTATGTATTGTAGGAATTGAGGCTTCCTGCAAGATCATGCACAGATTGAGACTAGCCCTTACAAATGAGACACCCTGGGGGACCCCAGCCGGGAAAACCAATCAGGACACGGGGAGAACATCCGTGGGAACAAGGAAAAAAAAAAAAAAGGAAACAACACAGCGGCGCCCGATTCGGCGACCAGCCGTTCTGGAGGTTCCCGGCATCTCGACCTGCATGGGCACCACGTTAAACGCAAATTCATTCCAAACAAGACATTGCCCGCTCTGGATGATACGCAGTCGAGCCGATCGTCCCGACGAGATGTGACACGTCATGCCAAGAGCGCGTTTAACAAGCGCAGACTGGTATATTGTACGAATGGCACATTAGTTCGGACGAGGGCCTGATGCCAAAAGGCCCGCCTTTCCCACTACGGGTGAGCAAGCCACCAATGCAATCCTGGTCGACCGTTCAGACGCCGATCCAACGACTTCTTATGCTTGATCTTGGTGTTGATCTCTTGTTCTTGCAAGGGGTGAAGGTGGCTGGTTGGTTTGTACGGAGAGTATTGTCCTGTTCAAAGAGGAGTCGTCTGCAATTGCGGACGCTGGGTACCCTGGACGACCTGTGCTATTTCGGTGCGGCGGTAGAGGCCAGCTCCGTTCGGCAGGATGAGGATAGGATGGGAAAAGAAAATAGAGGCTTGTTAGGTATATAAGAGAAGGTTCAAGCCCTCGATGGTCTGGAATTGGGACTGGATCATTATCATGATCGTCACCACCATCATCAGCAACACCAGCGACGTCAGACATCTCAATTTCATCATTAGCACACAAAGCCGTCAGAACCAATCGCACATTACCTTTCCCAAGTCTTTATACTCGCCACGACGTTTTATTACCCTCATACTTCTCTTCAATTCTCAAGATGAAGCTGACGACCTTCTCCTCCATACTTGCACTTGCTGGTGCCGTAGCTGGTATTCCTTCTGTCAAGAAAACTCCAGCCAAGGACGACGTCAACGCGACTCTCCCAGCCATTGTCCCCGTCAACACGCGAGCCAACAATCAAGAGCTCATCTCCAAGCTACTGACGGCGCCGACGCAGTCGGAGCGGTTCAAGCTGCTCAATCAGCCTGGTGACTTCATCTTTGACTTCAACAACCGCACGGCGCCAGAAGGCTCGGCTGTAAGGGGCAAGGGCGGGGTGGCCGTGGCCGCCACGGCAAAGACGTTCCCAGCCTTGATTGGAAACGGTGCTGCCATGATTGTTGGCTTCCTTGGCCCTTGCGGCATGAATACGCCCCATGTGCACAATCGGGGCACCGAGCTCGCCTTTGTGGCCGAGGGGCGCCTCGTCATCAATTTCGTCGGCGAGAACGGCGTGACGCCCGTCGCCAATACCGTAACCCGCTTCCAGATGGCCATCTTCCCCCAGGGCTCGATCCATACTCAGTTCAACCCCGACTGCACCAACGCCATGTTCGTGGCTGGCTTTAACAACGCCGACCCTGGTACCACGACGATTGCGCAGAACTTCTTCCAGCTGCGCCCAGATATCGTGAACGCCACCCTCGGCCTAGGTCCCAAGACGCTTGACGGGGCTGACATTGAGACGTTTCGCAAGGCCATTCCCGCCAACATTGCCCTCGGCATCGATGTATGCCTGGCAAAGTGCGGCATAAAGCGCAATGCAAAGCGTGACCTGGGCGACCTTTTGGCGCAGGCCGACGACGCGTGATGGATTGGACGTGTGCATATGATTTGACGAGATTCTTTGTGAGTGTGGCTACCCGGGAAAAAAAAAACAAAAGAAGGAAAAGGACATATTGTTGTATATAAGAAACCAAAGGGTGTATGCTCGACCGCCCGACCAAGCTGGATGCAGACATGGTGTTGTGTTTAGGTTGGAGCGACCTTCAAAATATTTGACGTCGTCATGATATCAGTCACAAGTTACATGACCACTCGCGTGCGAATCGCTCACGTTATTCGGTTACCCATCTCCCTACCTACCTAGGTACTTAGATAATAAGACGGCTTAGTCGAGTGATTGCAAAAGGCAAGTGCGGATGCAATGAGAAGCTGATCGAGCACCAATCTGGGCGGGCAGACATGTTGGTGGTCAAAATTCGCGCATGCGCTCTGACGGCCGCCCTTCTCTCGCGGTGTTTCCCAATGGAAGGTAAGTCTGCCCCAAAGAGAGCAAAGAACGACAGTCTCAACACGTCGCAATACCTGGGCACGGAGAAGGGCAAAGGTACAGGAAGATAGCAAGGGCACGTTGATACGCTGCAGGGCTGGGCGTGGACCGCTTTCGGATCGGCGTGGATCCCCAGGTGGCGACTATGGAGGGGTGACTGCCTGCCTCAGATCTGCAACTCTAATGTCACTCACTCAAAAAGAACCTCCCTCCGCCATCGACACGCTGTTTCTTTGCTTGCGCAGACCATGACATACTGCCCGCCATGTACGACGACGACGACTTGCCGGCCAGACGAGTGCGTTCTCCCTAGCTGACATCTTTTCGTGCGCAGGATCGAAGCCACGGTTCGCCTGCGTCGTGCCATTCACATCGGCGACAGCCTCCTGGTCAAGCGAATACTCGAGTCACATCCCAGTCTTGTCCACAACCCCGATGCGTCACCATCGGGCCTCTCCAACTCGAATCTTCACCTGGCCGCGTCACTGGGTCACACGGCCATATGCGAGATTTTGCTCAAGGCCGGACACGAGGAGCCGTGTCCCGCACTCAACGAAAACCATCAGACGGCCCTGATGCTGGCCGCCGAGGCCGGCCACTCGGAGACGGTGCATCTTTTCTGCGAGCATTATCGAAGCTGCATCCTGCGGCGCGACACCCGAGGCCGTGACGCAATCATGGAAGCCAGCGCGGGAGGACATGACACGGCGCTGCAGATCCTCCTGACCTACGTGCCCGGCGGACCGCGCGCGGCGGTGCAGCGCGCTGACCTCGAGGGCAACACGGCCCTGCACTTTGCGAGTGGCAACGGGAACCTGCTCGTCCTCCGAACTCTCTTCGCAGCCGGGGCCGACGTCGAGAGGCGCAACCTCTGGAACTGGGCCCCCGCAGCCTACAGCGCCACCGTGCAGGTCGAAGTCTACTTCAAGGGCCTGGCCTCGGAGGTCGGCAAGCGGCATCAGTCGCAGAAAGAGGCCGCCGACACCAGCAAGTCGAGGCAGAGAAAAGGCGGCACTGTGCGCGTCGTCATTTCGGAAAGCGACGAGGACTGACTGATCAGGCATGAATGACATGAATTCCGGACAAACTAATGACACCTTCTCAGCTGATTGTGCTGTTCTGCTCCCCAACGAGGACCGCCGCCGGGCACGGGTCATGTGGACGGGGAAAAAGGCCCCAACGAGTAAAGGCTGATGTGACCATGCCCGGATGATGCCGCTCTCGCGCTCCCTCCCTCCCCAACACCTCTCTCGGTGTGGTCGTGCCTGGAGGGGCACTTGATCGTATGAGACGCTAGACTCGGCGATATTTATTACGAGACTTCCCGTCCTCGTCAAGATGTGAATCACGCGTTCCTTCTTTCTCTGCCTCGTCGTCGCGCACGTGGCGTCAGCGCCTCGTCCCAATGCTGGCTCACAATCTCCAACATGCCGGCTTGCTGATACAAAAGGCACAACCGTTCTGCTCCAAGAAGCTTCGCACAGCTTTCAATCCTTCATGCAAACTCGTTCGAGCTTCTTCATCACTCGACCATCGCTATCCTCTCGTGCTTCCGCATCTAAGCTTCACGCACCCTCATGCCACCGACGCCTCGTGTCCTACGTCGGACCATTGCCGTAGGACCAGACTTCTTGCCACCCGACGCCACGAAACTAACCATCGCATCCTTTGTTGACTTCTTGGAAGAAACGTCGTCCTGGGCGTGTATCATCGTTGGTGCTTTCTACGACGCGGCTGGCCACCCAATCTGGAGCACCGAGGTCTTGGTCGTGGAGCTCGAGGCAGACCTGGCTTCGGGTTTTGACTTTGGCTTAGATACTTCACGATTCAGCCCAGCCAATAGGCAGGGCAGCACAGTTGATACGCATCCTGGCACAGTCAGTCCGCAGCTCGGCACAGTCGTCAATACACAGTTGAGCACAGACCATACGCAATCCAGTAAGTCAACACGTCATCAGCTGAGGCACCATGTTTGCCGTCTTGCGAGTGACCAGTGGCCTGTATCACACGCCCTTGGAGCTCTGACTCGCGGCTTGGGTGATACCACGTGTAGGTACTAACCTGGAAGCTCGCAGCACTTGATCCTTACCAGGATAGATCACTTGATCCTTATCAGGACAGTCGAGACGTTAACTACCCACCAGTATCTTTCTCCCCAACACTTCAGCTCTCCCATTATTCCAATCCGACCGCTCAACCCCGGACGATCATTCATTCGCCCTGGTATCCTTTGAGTCAAGGTGTATTTCCTGGTCAGTGGCTTGGAACCTACGATCCTATGACCAACAGCTGGGTTTACCACTGGCATTTTCCTTCCTGAATATTTACTTTCCCTTCCAGCCCACGAGTACATCATCCTCGAAAAGTCTGCCCAGATCGACATGTCTGGCGGTTGGAACCCAGTCACTGGTCGCGACACGAGCGGCCAGCGGCCGGCTTTTGCTCCGTATGGAGCACCCATGCCTGGCCAAGGCCAAGCATATGTTCATCACGCTGGCGGGCCGGGCCCGAATTTCGGTACATTGCCTCCATATCATGTATGGCCTAACATAACTTACGGGATGTATGCCCCAGGTCATCCAGGGCTGTCGCCGGCAGCGGCTGCGATTCCGGTCTCCATCCCCCCGGGAGGCTTCTACTCTTCGCACCAGCAAACCTTCTCCTATCAGCCGAATGGCACTGGCAACGTCCTTCCGCGCCAGCCGCAGCCTTGGCCCGCGATCGATCCGACGATGCCGGCCGCCCAGATGACGAATTCGACTGGCGGTGTGGGCTGCGAGCCTGGGTACAACCTGTTTTTTGCAGCCGAGCACACCAAAGCGCATGTGTTTAGGTCCAATACGCCGCCATGGCAACTGCCTGCGACGGCTCAACTGGCCTTCAAGGCCGTGCACATCCCATGCAACACAACGATCGAGGAGTTGCTCAAGGGGTTCGGATGCACGAATCCCCTGAAGAAGAAGAACCGTGTCTTTGAGATCCAGAGCGGCGGCGGCGGCAAGTGGTACAAGGGAATCGAGATTGATGGCGGCAACAAGGATCTCATGAAGAAGACGATCAAGGAAATTGGATGGGACGCGACGCGCACGGGTAACCCGCGCGAGAAGCCCGTTGTGTGTCTCTGGTTCTGCAAGGACTGAGGCGAGTGATGACGATTTTGTTCTCTTGCATGTGGTCTTTTGGATTGACGGCAGCGGCTGTCGAATGATTGAGAGAGGCGAGCGATGTGACGTTTGGTTCAGAGGCCATGACGGACTTGGGTTATTGGATTCGGAGAGGATGATGGCCGCAAACCCGGGCATTTTGCTGCGTTGATGAGCGAGTATCAGTGGCCCAGCGCGACTGGCTTGTCAGGAATGCTATTCGCATCGCAGATACTTTGTGAGTCGCTTGGGAGTCTGAGTGAGGGTCGGTGGGCAAGTCTCACCATGACGCTTGTCACAAGGGTGAGCTTTGGACGATGGGCTTGTGCGGCTTCGGATGGGTTGGGTCGGCAAGGCCACTCCTTGTGTGAGTACGGCGTTGACCTGGATAGAGCTTCTCTGGTCGTTGGTCGGGTTGCAGCTCATTTCAATATGATGATAGTTGACTGCATGTGGCTGCAAATTGGTGACAGTTGACTGCATGTGACAACAACGCCGCGACCATTGACTGCATCTGGCAGCGATATGATACTGAATCTGGCAACGATTTGATGGTCATTGATAGTATTTGTCAGAGACGCGTGCGCTTGTGACCATGCCAGCCGCGACTTTGCAGAGCGCCTTTGACGCTGCTTAACTTGAACGACGTGATGACTATGTCTGTTTCTGTCCATCATGGGCAGATTCACTCCGCAGGACACGGGGAGGAACACAAGCAGAGCGCTCTGCAAGCTCGCAAGCACATCATACCACAGCCATGGTGCTCCGACATCCAAGGATATCTTTACTGCCAAACAGCGGCCGGTGTCTTGCGCACCACCTGCACGATCAAGGTTGCAGGGGGGGGG
>JAPFUF010000109.1:0-23822 GCA_030780645.1 Aschersonia sp. MBC 508 | reverse complement strand
CCGCCCCCCCCCCCGCCCCCCCCCCCCCCCCCCCCCCCGGGTGCACGCTTCCATAAGTTCAGGGGGCCGGTTTGAGTGGTACCTACCTCCTTTCGCTTCTTGATTTGCTCAATCACATGGTCGCTGAACTCTCCGGCATAACTTCTGAAGTTGTCGAAGCGAATGTCTTGGCCGATGCGGGCAGCGACGGTGGAGTTGGATCCCAGGCGCTTGATCCAGTCGAAATGAGAGTCGGCATCCTGATCTGAGAGGCCACGTTTCAGCAGGACAATGTACTTGTCTTTGGATGCAAGGAGCGTGTTGCAGCTGCCATCGGCTGCAGGGGGGTGGTTCTGGGCCGCATCACTGCAGGACCCAAGAGTAAAGAGGACGGAAGTCCAGGTAATGAACGACGGCCACGAGCTCTTCATGACGGAAGAGGGTATCGCGGAACAACAAAAAAAACAAATGTGGTCAGTTGGGAGATGCCTGGCTGGCCCTCCTTTCGAGCTACGAGAGAGATGGAGGAAGGGCTATATACTGAGCAAGACGCGCTCGGGGGGCGGGGACGGACGCCTCGGGAGCAGCCTTGGTCGACAAATTTCCTTCCTGGATTCATTGTGGACGGATGCCAAACCCGAAGCCAAGATCATTCTCGTAAATGTCATGATCTCTCGTATCATGCGAAAATTACCTTCAGCTCATCTGACGACAAGAAGCCAATTCCTTCGAGCAGAAGTGGCCCCCGCCAGAACGGCTGTAGTACGTATTATTGCTCCCGGTACATGGGACTGGAAAACCCTCGGCTGCAGCGTCATTGCCCTCGAATGTTTTTTTTTTCTTCATCATGTTGTGGAATTGAAACAAGGGCGTGAGCACGCTTGATAGGCCGAGCATGCGACGAGGGGAAATGTACATACGAAGCTTCTCAATGCTATCTCTTCGAAGACCGTAAGGTTAGTGGAGACACAACAACAGGGGTTTTCTAGCTTATCGGCCTAGGCCGGGTAAATGGTACTTTTATGTAGCCGCCAATTCGCGCGTAATAAAAGTACCAATAATTGGACGATATATAAATCGCTGTATCGCACTTACTGCACCGGTAATCAGTCTTCCTTGCAGGGTCTCGATTAACCATTGCAGCTTGCTATAATGGGTACCTGTGTGAGCCCTATAACGGTGCCTAATTTGGCCCTGTGGCCTGTAAAGGGGCCTTTTTTTAAGGCTTATAAAAAGAGCCTTTATGAGCTTTTCGTGATGATCGCGCCTACCCGCAGGGCCTGTTCCGAGCTTTCACCCTGGTTGTATTATCATAGGGCGTGATTTCATCGCCAGCACGGAAGCGTTGCCTTATGGCCCCAGTTGAATAGAACCGTTTGATCAGGCCTAGCATGACTGGCCGCCAAACGCGAACACCGGCCTAGGGGATCGCGTACCGTGGGAAGTCTTTCGCGCCCGGTGGGGCGGCAAGGGCCCCACTGACCTTTACGGTCTTCGAGGAGATCATATGATATGAACCCACACGGGGGAATTCGGACCCAGCTTTGCGAACGCTCCAGGTTCGTGCGAGGCCGCTCTGACGGATCTGAAAGCTCCGTACCTCATGTCTTGATTGGTTCTGCTCTTGCCAGGTGAAGGTGCGGTATAGTGTTCAGTATGGCCGGGTGTTCGTTCGTCCTTTTTGTCCGCGGCAACAGGCCATTACGAGTGGAGGCCAAGGTAGCCAGCCCCGGTCGACAAGTCCCCTTTTTTTTTTTTCTGGGGTGCAGCCTTGATGCGCACGTCACCCAGTTTTCTTGGGCTGGCTGGCCCACGGACCATACGACTTGTTATGGGGAGGTCCTATCATTTACGTACGACATAATCTTGATCCAAAATGGGGCATTGATGTGTAGACCTTGTAGCGGCCCGCTTCTTCGTCCCCGGCTACATATACAGATCTGTCAAATTGCAAGGCGCCAAACGATGGTCATTCCACGTCAAGAATTGCCCCCTCTAGGGGTTTTCTTTTCCTTGATCGTCATGGATGTTATTGTCATGTCGGCTAGGCCAGTGGATTTCTTGTCGCCATATGTGCGTGTTGCGACGCTATCGTGGGGAATGAAAGGAGGGCGGGAGGGGAGTGGCCAATTGTGATGCACGGCTCTCCTCATCACGGCATGTGAGTTCCCTCGTCTCACACAAGTCTCTCAATAAAGTCTGGATGAACCCAGTGCCCAAGCGATGTACCGCTGGAACCACACGATTGGTTGCACGATGCGGCCGTCCAGGGCCTCCTAGTCAACAAAGCTCTAAAGTTATGCTAAAGTATGTATGCAAGGGTCCATCCTGGGGCTCGCGTACATGGTTGGAGCATCAGATAACCGTAGGGCTCAATTCTGTGCTGGTCTTCCAAATCGAGCAAGGTCCCAGGCACACACAGCTCGGCACGAAACCTTTTCTTGGCACTCCTCCACAGTCCCATCCTTGTCGACCGACGCAAAAAGGCGGGCCAGTCCTGAGCCTCGGGATTTATCGTACAATAAGCGAACGGTGGGGAAGACGGTGTGAGTCTGGAAACCTCTGTATTGGGCGGCGGTCGACAACTACCGTCCTCAGGGAACCCGTCAACGTTCATCGGTGAGCTGGGTCAGATAAGTGTCAACGCCGCGACAACGGTAGCAACCAATAGACGACGCGGCGCTGCATGCTCGCAATTTTTTTACGATGACGACTCATCGATCCACGAGATGAACACGGCAAGACACTCGTAACAGAGGGGTATGTCTATGCATTCTTCTCCACCGCCTCGACTCAACTATTTTTGGCGACCGGCCGCAAGACTGCCCGATACAATTGGCGAATATGGACTGCGGCAAGGCGACGCACTGTCTCGTATTCATCGGCTTGCCCGCGTCTTATTGCCATTGCTGGGCAGGCTACGTAAAGGCATCCGGCCTCGGAAGATGGTCCATGAGACAGATTCTGGGGTGCCTTGAGGCGCCCCCTTGTCTGCCGCGCGCCACGCATCACGTTATCACATGATTTGCGTCGCTTCGACATGTTTTACTTTACAACACAAAAGTGATAAATTGTCGGTGAAATCGACTGCGTTTCTTGGACACTCTTGGAGTGTGTCTTTACATTTGTTTCTCTCATGGCTCGTCAACGACCGCTCTTGCTTTGATGGTTGACTTGCGTCCTGATGTGCGGAGCATTCAATAAGTGCGCGTCTCGCGCGGATGATAGTATTTCTTCCGGTAGATAAAAAGTGGGCCATGCTTGTGGAGGATATCGTACCAGAACCATTGCTCGCGATTTGATGCGCTGACTTTGTCACGACTCACAAGCCAGGGGTGACTGGCTGCTCGTACTTGCGCCTTGGCCGAGTCACACACACTTTTTTGCACACACACATAGCCAAGGGGTGAGTGCGCAGACCATGTCCACGTCAGTATTTCTCCTTGCTTCGTATGAACCTACAATGTACATGATCCGAATTACAGGGTGGATGACAGTACTGGAGCCAGCATGAAGAGCAAAGTTGGACAGTAATGACAAAAATTTAGACAAAACTCGACCTCCAAACTCGGAACCCCTAGCCACGACCCAGAATTCTACCTGAGGCAGGGGATCATGTCAAAATTTTATATCCATTTGCGTCGGCGTTGTCTAAGAACGAGCTAATGAACAGGGCGGTTGTGATAATCAGATGACTGCACGTAAGCGCTGAAACTTCTGAACGATGAATGCAGTACTGTTTTCGCGCTGGACCTGACCAAGAGAGGCTACCACTCTTGATCTGTGGCAGCATTTTATAATGAGTGCGCCAAACGTATCGCAGACCAGCCAAAAGGGGCGTCGCTGGGCACAAGCGTGATGATTATGTCGGGGTGATATTAGTCAGAGCGTGGCCTGTTTCCTAGTGCTGCACTAGGCACGGGTGTACAAAAAACATTTTGCTGAACTCGGAGATTTTTCGATTGTGTTATGGTCTTGTCGCGCCATTGAATACGCAGATTGACCACCTCAACCTTGTGAATGTGGAGTCGACAGCCTAGCGCATTGTGACGGGCTCGCATATTGATTTCTTGTCCTTGATTCTGATGATGGACTAGCTTCTTTGAATATCTGCAGGGAAGTAGAGCAAGAATATGCGAGTCGTTCCTTTCCCAGGGTCGTTGTGAAAAGCAATTCAAGCCAAAGTGTCTCATGGACGATGCCGACATGTAAAGGCCCTGAATACGGTGCCAATTCTTCCGACGCCGACAGAAATATGTTTATACGGATGCCTGCTGTTGCTGAGATAAATTCAAAATCTCTCTTGTGCTTGAGATAAGGGCTTGTTTGTATTATAAAATCACCAGGCATTCTATGCGTGTGGTAGTCAACCCTGCTGACCCTGGCTACCCGATACTATCGACCGGACAGAATCATGAGGGAGACATGGTACTACACTTCGATATCTTCTGTGCATGTCTTCAATCCGAGATGGGTGATTTTTCAACACATTTCTCTTGTCGTGATTTGAAACCACTTGACGTTCAGCAAACGGTTACGCCTTAATTGAATCCAGACCTCTGACTCCCACAATCCCGTTCAGTCGCTGCCATTAAATACAGTGTAGCGCTCTTGTACCTTCCATAATTGATCTCCATACTCTGTCGCTTATCAACATGTCCCAGCGGGAAAGTTGGTAATTGAAATCGGTTCAAGTTTTCGGTAAGATCAGACTTTATGGAGCATGTGGGTTCGAAGTAGCACATTAGATGCACCGAATTTCCTCCTCCTATTGACAAGTCTTACGAATTATAGTTCACCTTGCGTATATGAGCTGTTTCCGTTGGAGTCGAGTCTAAAACAGATGGCTTATACGTGACTTACGAGGGCACTCCTGAGCGCAGAATGGATTAGCAGCACGCAGCGCGGCAGCAGGTTCGGATGGCTGCAGCAAAGCCTGGATCCCCAGTCTATTGCTGTTGATCCTATTCGAAGACAAGTCAACGTGTCGGATGTTTTCACTATTGTTTTTGTGTCTGCATTATTAGCACTGCCACGGTGAATTGCCTGGCCGAGGGACCCTTTTCGTCAACTGCACAAATGCAGCCGCGCATCAGGATGATGAAGCTGTAAAAAACTGAGCATCCACGTTGGCACGAGTCTCAATGCCAGAAACGCGCGAAGATCACGACGACTGCAAGCCTTGACTGGGTTGTCGTTCGGCCCACGCTCAAAAGACTTTGATCCTGGCATAGCATCGAAGCGAACTCAACCACCTGACTGATCCGTCGCCTGCAAATATGACGAAAATTTGCGCCCACTGCCAGATGCTGGCGTTCAGCCGAAAGACATTTTGATATTGCTGCTTCACTCGGTCAAGTTGCACTCATTGCCGGTTAGGCCCAGTGGAAAGACGGGACGGGCAGATGTTGAGATGCGGGCAAGTGAAGGGATCATGCGTCTAGAAGAGATGGATTGATTCACAAAGAATAGACCTTGCCAACTCTGCACGAGTCTGCACATTTTTCCGTGACACCAGACCTCGAAACGCGCTCTGCTATTCAGGGAATCATTGAGATGAATGCGCATTCGCAGTCGATAGAGTGTCTTTGGCCGCGGCCGCATGATGAAGTCAAAGTGACGACACACTGGACAACCTCCCCTTCCCCTTTTTCCCCTTCCCCCCCCAACCAAAAAAAAAAAGACAGAGAGAGAAAAAACAAACGTGTATCGCATTGCAACTCAATAGTTCACTGATACGTACTGTGGAATATTTCTCTTTTCGCCTGTCGGCCGAGGGTGATTGTCTGCCCCGTGCTACATCGCACCGACCAAATTGTACATCTTATTTGGCAATGAAAGCAGAAGAGTTCATACGAATGCACTGAAAATTAGCGGAACGTTCCCTGATCCGTTCAGTTCTATTCTCAATGGGCGAGCGGGCTGACCGAGAGAGTGCTGATTCTGGAAGAAGTGCATGAGACGGGGTGCCAGGGGCTAGAGAGAATACGGACAGGCCCGTCTGTCCAATCCCTCGATTGTCTCAGTACCGGCGGTGCGGCACACGGCGTCGTCGCGCATGCAGCTTGCGGTCGGCGGGTGTGCCTGAATGACAAAGTCTGGTGGCATTGCAGCGCCGGGCATGAGGTTGACATGCGGGTCGCATGCACCAGCTGATTCTGCATCCGATGACTCTGCAGGATACTCTATATTGGCATTGTTGCGGTGCGCCCGGCGTTTTGGCTTCTTTCCCATCGACGTCATCGCGTCGGTAGCGCGAGGGCTACAAGAGGAGGTCACGGGGTCCCACCGTTCACAGCAGGCTGAAGACTAGGTCGATCGGGGCTGGCGGCAATCGGATGCCGCGTGCCTAACCCCAACTACGGCTCTCATGGCGGCCGTTGCAGAATGTGGCAAGCTGCAGAAACGCCCGGGGCGGCCGAGGCAGGTGCCATGGGCATGCGCCTTCCTCATATCAAAGATGGGCAATCTGTTGGGAAATTTCGAAGGTGATGAATCCAAAAGGACCAGATTCCCACTGGCTTCTGTTGTTTTCCCCTTCTCCCTCTAGTTCACATGCCCTCACATCGTCTGTTCAGCTCCGGGCTTGCACGTCTTCTTGTCTGCGGCCACGTTGTGTGGAGACGACGCTATGCACTTGGTTATTTCGACGGCGCCACCAGACGTCATTATGGAGTAGCATCCCGGACTACCGCGTCCGTTCCCCCCAGCTTTTTCTCCCACCCCGGGATTTGAGATCACGATCGGCATAACCGGAGGAGGGGGAGGAGGAGGAAGGACCGATGCCACTGTGTGTCTGCCTCGATACATTGTGTGGCGTCGCGCGCCGGGAAAATAATGACAGAACAATCAGATGGAAGACAAGAGCTGGTGAAAAATCTAACGGCGCATGAGCAAGGAAGGGAAGAAAGTTTGGTGTGGAAGAGAGGACGCGCCACCCCCCTCCTTCCAGTCAACCCTTCCTCTACTCCCGGAAACGGTCATTGACGTATCTAAACCGTAGCGAGGCGCACTCTCACACGCGGCCGTCTTGTGCGCCGCTCTGTCGGAGCACGGAGTTACGCTTCCTCGTGCTGCTCAAACTCCTCTTCATTTCACCCCTCACATCGTCGTCTCGCCCCATCGACAAGATGAAGGGTTTCATGACAGTCCGTTTCGACCATGTCAATCCGAGCTCGGAAAAGGCCGAAAAGGACAATGTGCGCCGATCTCTGTCCGGACTCGACTATTCGCCTCTGCCGCGACTGACGCTGCGCTCGCTCATGATGGGCATCCTCGTCAGCATGGGTGGCCTCATCTTTGGCTACGACACCGGTCAGATTTCGGGGTTTTTGGAGATGCCCGATTTCCTGAATCGATTCGGCATGAGGCAACCAGACGGCACCCCGTATTTTTCTGCCGTGCGCTCGGGTCTCATTGTGTCTCTCTTGTCCATCGGCACGCTGATTGGGGCCCTGGTGGCAGCTCCCGTGGCTGATAGCCTCGGACGGCGGCCCTCGGTGTCCATCTGGTGCCTGGTTGTCTCGGTCGGGTTCGTGGTGCAGATTGCGGCCGAAATGGCCTGGTATCAAATCATGATTGGTCGCTTTATTGCCGGGTTGGGTGTCGGCGCCCTGAGTCTCCTCGTGCCCATGTATCAAGCTGAGACAGCGCCGCCCTGGATCCGAGGCGCCATGGTGTGCGCATACCAGCTCTTCATCACCATGGGCATCTTCTTGGCTGCCACGTTCAACTATGGCACGTATGAGCATCACATGGACAGCTCGGCCAGCTGGCGCATCGTGATCGGGCTCGGTTGGGTATGGACTATAGTACTGGGCCTCGGCATCCTGGCTTTCCCCGAGACGCCGCGATTCGACTTTCGCAATGGTAACGGCGATCGTGCCAAGGAGACGCTCTGCAAGGTCTACGGTGCCTCCTCGGAGAATCACTGGGCCGTGTACACGCAAATCGAGGAGATTGAGTCCAAGCTCCGTGCCGAAGACAAGATCAAGCAGGGCCCTGCGGCCGAATTCGTCACCATGTTCAAGGCTCCGCGGATGGCGTACCGAATCGCCCTTGGCATGGCTCTCCAGATGTTCCAGCAGCTTACGGGCGCGAACTACTTCTTCTACTACGGAACCACCATCTTCAAATCAGTCCAGATCTCGTCCTTCGTGACGCAAATCATTCTCAACACCATCAATTTCCTCGTCACCTTCATTGGTCTCTACATTGTCGAGCACTATGGTCGGCGCAAGTCGCTCATGGCCGGCTCCATATGGATGTTCATCTGCTTCATGATCTTTGCAACAGTCGGCCATTACCGTTTTGACCAGGCGACTCCAAGTAACACGCCCACTGAAGGCATCGTGCTCATCGTGTTTGCCTGCCTCTTCATCCTCGGTTTTGCCACCACCTGGGGCCCAATGATCTGGGCCATCCAAGCCGAGATATTCCCCTCGCGCTATCGTGCCAAGGGAATGGCCCTTAGCACCGCGAGCAATTGGATCTGGAACTTCTGCATCGGATTTTTCTCCACCTTCATCTTCAACGCCATCGACTTCCAATACGGGTATGTGTTCGCCGGGTGCAACGTCGTGGGCGGTCTTATCGTGTACTTTTTCGTCATTGAGGGCCAGGGCCGCACTATCGAGGAGATCGATACCATGTATCTCGAGCACGTCACGCCCTGGAAGAGCTCCAAGTGGGTGCCGCCGCCGGCCGAAGACATGGCGAGGATCCGGAAGCGTGCTGGCGTGGCCCTGGAGGCTGCCGATGAGCCTGCGCCTGCTGAGCCCGGCAGGAGGAAGTCGACTGACCAGGAAGATATGCCTCGCCACGAAGAGCGAGTGTAATTTGGTTATGGACAGCCGTACATACGTCGAGACTGTTTTATTTGCATATCGCGGGGGGTTGCATCGAGGTTTGGTCGTCCAGTATCATTTGACAGCGATTTTAATAGCATTTCGATGGCAAGTACACAAACACACGAAAAGGGAGCGCATGGCCATGATTCTTTCTCGCTTCGCAAGGTTGCAATGGCAAATGCAATGAGCCAGCCATGGATGTGCGGCTCTATACCTACGGGTCGAGCTTTGTTCTCAGGAGCGGTTCCAGCGCATGATGTCGTTTGGCAGTCTGAGTCGTCAATCCGTGAGCGCGGCCAAGGTCTCTGCCTCTACGGCTTGTCACCGTCTTGCGCACAGCTATCACTTCAGACATCTTCTTCGTCGTAGTGTCAGATAAGCTTGTTGTCTTCCACAAGATGGTGCCCTGGAAAGGCCGCGAGGCTGATGCTGCCATCTATGGATCGAGAAATGACGAAACTGCATCGGATTGAGAAGTGATAAAACTGCACTAAAAGTACTTCGAATCACCCTTGTGGTGAATCGCCAAGGCACTTGCTAGCCGCTCTTGTGAGGTTTTACCTTTTCAACTTCGAAGACGAGTTGAGAAGATTGCTGGACTGCTGGCGAAAAGGGGTCTCACGACTACACGCCCGCATACATCATCTTGGCTATCTGAGCTCCTGATGGACCAGGCACAATCTCACCATCTTCTGCATCTCTTCGTAGTATGTGAACAAACATGGTTTTAAGCCGTGCCATCTTTTCTGCCTATCGCATGGCTTAGAGCCAAAAGTCTGTACTAGCGTAGCTTGAGTTAGCCAGCCTTACTCTGATGCCTATAATAGTTATAAATATCTCTTCCAGACTAAACGTGCAGTGTTTTGGTTTTTCCGTCCAGCAAGCCCCCGGCGCATCTATCGCAGACCTGACGCATGAAGGGCAAGTTGAGATGAGATGCATGTCCGTCGAAGTGCGAGACGCCTTGCTGGATTGGCCCAGTCCTTGGCAACACATTGTACTGTTCGCAGCAGAAGGCGCGCGCGCGCCGCACCAAAGTCGGCCAGGGAAATGGCGGGACGCGAGCCATCTGACCGTATTCGGCCGAACGCAGCAAGACAGTGAGTGGTTGCCACATGGCATGGCTTGGACACGGCGCGGCGGCCACGGCGGCGCGCACTGAATCAGTCACGGGCCTGTTGTTGGGAAGTGACGTACATACGTGCTGTGCTAGTGGGCATGCATGGATCACGTCCCTTTGGCTAGGCAGCAGCGCCGGAAATGGCGGCGGTATGGCAGTTCTCGCAAGCGTAACTGGGCGCCCCGGCAGAGCAGCGGCATGAACTGCACATTTGGGTGTCCATGCAGAGAACGAAACCGGTGTTCTGGAGAGCCATGCTTAATGAGGCGCACTTTTTGATCTGCCCTACAAGTTTGTCCTGGAGACATGCCTGTGTGAGTACCCTGCTCGCGATATGGTAAGGCGTGCTTGAACAGGCCCAGTCCATTCGCAAGACATGACATTGTGCTCAGTATTGCTGGCAGCAAAGGTCATGGCGATGCTCTTCTAGGCAGCGTCGGTGCCGTTATTGTTTAGTCAGGACATTGTTGCCAAGCTGCACAAGGCATCTTGGCTTTTTTTTTGGGGGGGGGTATCTTGCATGGCGAGATTGTGGCTTGACTCGCGATACGTATATTTCCGCTCTGGGAGATTGTCAATCTGATACCCGCGAAAAGAGGGGGCTGACGCTGGCAGCGTGCCAATCAGACTATCTTTCGGCGGGTTTAGCAGGAAATTAAGGTGCAGTGGGATGACCCGGGTTTATCGGCTTTGCCAATTCTTCAGCCAGGACTATTACAAAGCGAGCAGCTCAACTCTGGTCAAACGTCCAATGCGCGAACTCGTCAGAGCTTCACTGTACAAATGTGGCATGTCAACCGCTTTGTCTTTTTGGCAAACGCGATCAGTGCTGTCAAGTGAAATGAAATAACCAGGCAGTTTCTTCCCGCACTCATTCCATACAAGACAGTCTCTAGACATGACCCCCCCACGCGCCACAGTCTGCATTGGGCAGGCCCGGGCTGAACACCTTCTCTCACGAGTCGTCTGAGGCAATGGCGATCCGGAAAGCGAACCGCTAGCGGCCTTGCCAGGCAGTCATCCGTTTTGATCTTTGTTTGGAAAGCATTCCGGTTGCCTACTTTCTAAAGTATGCCACCTGTGTGGCTTTCCGCTCCCCGCTTCTTCACTCCCGCCAGTAAAATGACAGACGTTGTGATTGGAGAGATCGCCTGCTTCTGCAGTGACACAATCCACGGGGATCAAAATGGAACTCGGATCTGCGCGAGCGTGGCCATGAAATGGCCGCGTATTGAGTGAAACTGGTGACGTCGGACGCACGCAGAGATCCGAGGAACCCCACGGTCGGATGTCAGTCTGAGTAGTTGAAATCAGCCTGTCCTCCAGCACCACGGCGACAATAGCGCTGGCGCTGGGGTCAAGCTCGATTGTCGGCTTCTTTGCGTAGCAAGTAAATTTACTTCTTGGAGTCTTCATGGAAAGAGTCAGTGGTCGTCACGGGAGAGAAAAACGTGCGCATTACCAGTTACCAAACGATCGGGATCGCAGAGACACCGCTGCTCCATGCCTCATTAATGATCTGCACGATCATTCTTCGTAGCTTGTGGTCTTCGAGCTCATTCTTGAACTCCTCTGAACCGTGAACTCCACCGGTGTATCTCACCTTTCCCTTCCGAATTCCGAAACCTGCTTCCAGGACTCTACCCGGCGCCTGCAAGAGCCGCTCCGCATGCTGCCTATGCCAGCGAGCGAGTCACGCCGCAATGCTCGAGGCGTCATTCCTCGGCCACTGCCGAATGGCCATTCATTTCAGGTTGGAGAGTTGGATCAGTCATTTTGAGGCACTGCTTGGATGGGTATTGAGGGAAAGGAAGCCATCACTTCCACGTCGCAATTTTCATTATGCCGCGATGCGAGTACAAAAAATCACTCTATCGTATGTCCGACTCATAGCTTCTAGTTGTCGCTATGCGCTTTAGGAGCTGGTCTTCTGCACTGCGACGAGACCCCGTCTCGGCAAATGGTCAGAGCTGGCTTCACACCACCTCACACGCTTGACCCCGGCTTTGCTTTGGACCAAGGGCAAGAGTTTTCATCCAAGCAAATCCGGCGGCGATCGCCGACATGCCATGCGTAGGTGTCTAATGGTGGCTGGCTTGATTCGTCGGATAGGAACAAGCCACGTCGCATAGGAAAAAGCCATCAAGCGCCAGTCAGAACATGCGGCGCGCCATGGCTGGAACGGTTGAGCAAGTGTTTGGAGGATTATGCCAATGAGATGCGTTTGGACACCAAAGAAAAGCAACTCGTGAGAAGCATCGCCGACGGTCTGCAAAGTGCGTCTGCTGCGCCAGTCTCGGTTCTGGGCGTGAGGCATCGACACGCTCTCGTCGGATTCTCGGAACCACTGTCCGTCACTGCCTACCGGAGGAGAGTCTTATGGTGGCATTGTTCCGATGTAAAGTTTAGGTTTTTAGACGCAGTGGGTCAAATTGCAATCTTGCTCAACCAGAACCAGCACGGCCGTGTTTTGGCGTAACGCACAGTCGGGACCGCGAACCTTGCTAGGCGCGCCTCGAGCGCTAATGGGAATAAATGGCGGATAACCCAGGGGCGCCACTTGGCACGCCTACATAGGAGATCACGTCGAGCGTTGATTGCTGCACCGCATAGGATAGATGAACGCCCCACATCGTGGTCCATCACGAGCAGGCTTTCGAACCTGATTTCCGGGCTGGCCTCCAATTCTGCGACAATTGCCTAGTGAGCCTTGGCGACATACGATGTCCTGGTTCTTGAGTGTTGTTGTAGTGCGAGATGGCTATCCAAACGGTCAGACTCGATTCCTGACACCGCTGGTGATATTCCTCCGCAACCCCTCCCATGGTCAGCTTGTGTGTGTACACGTACACCACGTCAAGTCATAGTCTTCCGACGCGATCGATATATTGCATCCCGAGGCTACGTCCCGAGTGGCATAGGTTGCACAGGTTTCGGAAATGCCGGCGCGGTTTGGCGTGACTCGCAGTGGGTGGGTCACGTCAAAGCCGTCGGCGATGGAAGCCCATTATTCCCCGAATCCACCCACCATTGACATTACCCATAACTCGACATGTTTCGGTCCATCGTCTTGGTGTGCGGTTACGAGGAGAGGTCGTATGCCGTTTGGTAGGGAAATTTGGCTGCATGAAAGCATGGCAGCCACAATACCGGTGCAAACGCGGTTGTCGTCGAGTCAGGCCCGTCCGAAGGCAATGGGAGGAAAGGTTGGGGCGCGCGCGAGGGCGGAAGCATCTGGGCGACCTGAGACGGCAATTGGAAGGAGCCACCGGACGACATGCGCAGGTGGAGGTGCCGGCTCGTGCATTCCAACGTCATATCCCACTTTTGAAATGGAAGTCGCCGCGACATTGGACGAGAGGTGACTTGACTTGGTTTGTTCGTGTTCGTCTTGAGCATGCTGTCACAGCACGATGTGATCGACGGACCCCCTGCACCCGTCAACTTATTCCACCGTCTCACCTACGTGCGAGAGCACCCAACCTCTGAGCACACACGGCTGGTTGGCAAGTCGTTGGCCAAGACCTCATCTTGTGAAAGCCACATTGATCCAAATAGCAATATATGTCTATACCAGACGAGACGCGAGTTGTCAGCTAGTTCTGACCCTCTTGGGAGACCATAAATCGCCGCCCAAGCTTACAGCTTTTTGGTCGTGACTCGGGGCCACATGAAGAACGAGCATGATGAGGTAATTTTTAGTGGAAGCTCATTTACTCGTTCCTGAACAATACTGCGCATCATGCAATGACTTTCCATTAGGTCAAGGCATCGCCATCAGGGCCTTGATGGACAGAGTGTGCCATCTTGGCATCATGCCATGGCACTCTCGACACATCGCCTTCCTAGTGAAGTAGGGCCTGGTGCCCCGACGTTTGGACTCGTGAGGTTGTATATAAATACATTGTCAGGCTTCCCCCTCAGAATGGCCGTTCATTCGGAGCAACACATTGCCTTCAAGCGCCGGGAACTGCTTCCCTCACACTCTTTCATTCCAACATAAGACGTCCCAATCGCTGGGCTACGTCCCTCACTCTCGTTAACATGCGTTGGGCCACGTTCTCTTTTTCAGCCGCTCTCTTGAGCCTCTCCTTTCTCGGCACCACTGCCGCCAGCCCATTACAAGAGGCACGCCTTGAACGCCGTGATGACGTCCCTAGACGACTTATGTCGCCAGGTCAAAGCACCCGGTATGAATGGGTGTTCCGCGGAGACTCTAGACACCCCGACGAGTTCAGGAGAGCCGGAGGTTTTCAGCCTATGGGCGAGGGTTGGGATGATCACCACGATTCGTTCCTCACAGGCCGCCATTACGATGCCGGTCCCTCAGGAAGGGGCCGAGAAGACGAATCCGTTCCATGGCGAACCGCATATGTATCCATGACAGTCTCTGAAACGGTCGCAGGGAGATATGGAGGGGAAGGCTGGATTTACCAAATTCGAGCCACGCCACACATTCTTGATGACAATCAGGCCGAGGGCGAGGTCTGGGCACTTGGTGGTGCTCAGTGGAGGCAAGTCTGGCGCTACCGACGAAACATCCCTGGCTCCCCCTGGATTGAGAATCCAGATTTCGATCGAAACGCCTTTGATAACCCAGCCAACCGGGATCTCTATCACTTAACACCCATTGCCACCCTGTATACGGACAGAAATCAGGATATTGAGTGGGATGAAGTGCGCCAGGAGGTGGAGGAGCTGGAAGAGAACGACACTGACCTCATTGGTCTCATGACTGATTGGATGTACGGCCAGGAACGACTTATGGCTTTGTATAACAACAGGTGGCCCTTCGACTTTCCGGCTGTACAGATTACAGTTCCAAACAACGGTAAGTTCCCCTTGATTTTGGTCTTTCAGAGAAAGGAAAAACAATTTCGCGAGTCAGAGTACCCAGGCTTTGAGCGCTGACCATCATTTCCTAGATGATTTGCTACATTACCTGAACATGGACCTCGCGACGCTGAATCAATTTGGCTCACCGGACATGCTCGCGGTGGTTCGGCAAGCGCTCGGTCTGGCACCAGCGGCAGGGTGCTCTTCGGGTCTTCCAGGCTCTTGGGGAAAGCGACAGGCATCAGCCGAACCAGCTAAAGGTGAGTTTTTTTCTTGTCTTTTTGAGGTGGTTTGCAAATTATAGTCGTGGTGTGAACCCAATTGAATGGCAACGCGGGGAATTATATGTGCAGAGGAGAAAACATACTGATGACTACCCTTTCTATTTTCTTCGAACAGGTCCAGGCAGCAAAAAGTGTCGAGACCTCTACAGAATAATCAGACGGGCACTCAGAGGGGCTGAACCAGGGAAGTCACCAGCGAAGCCGGGTAAGAAGCCGACAACTCCTGCTAAGAAGCCTACGACGCCTGCCAAGAAGCCTACCACGAAGCCAAAGCCTGGCAAGGATGCGACAAAGTCGCCTTGCAAAACAATCCGAGACCTCGAGTTCGGCATCACCCTCTCCAACGATTGGACGTCGGGAACGAATGACAAGCTTGGTGCGATCTTGGAGGGACCAGCTGGAAAGGCCGAATTTGAGATTGCATCGGAGCCGCCCGCCGGATTTAGCACCCGCATCAAGATCAACCTTAAGGAGAAGTTCGGCAAGGACACAATCCCCATTGACGGTATCAAAAATATTAGCTTGACTTCCCAAGGCCAATTCGTGCCTCTGGGTAACTCGAACGACAGGTTCAAAGTGCAAGGTAAGTCCACCGCTCGTAATGTATATGGCGGGAGAAGAGAAAATCAAATTGTTCCTGACTGGTTCCGCAGACATTACACTGCACGCCAAATGCGCCGAGCCAGGCTATGATCTTACAGACAACAAATATCTAGCCCTCAACACCTTCTACCAGTATCCTGATGCCTCGCTGATCCCATTCGTCGGCCGTGGGAAGAAAGTGGTTGTTACCCTTCCCGTTGACGTCAACGACTGGGCCCCAGTTTGCTACGCCATTAAGGATCTGAGCTACATCTTTCAGCTGGGCAGTGGGTGGTTTGGTGGTGCAGAGGGCACCCTGTGGTTTGCTCTCGGTGGTCACAAGCGATTCAAGCTCGGCACTGACTTGAGCCGTGGGGACTGGAAAGACGGGCACGTTCCTCTCAAGGAGTACTTTGGCCAGGATCAGGTCGATCTCCGCCGGCTGAACAAGTTCGAGCTGTTTGACACGGGCGCCAGAGATAACTTTGACTTTAAGGGTATGTTTCTATTCGCACCCATCTCTTCCCTGCCTTTTTCCGTTCAACGGAACACTCCCTGTTCTTTGCGCATCGAGTATTGACTTTATGTTTCAAGGCATTCACTTCGAGGCAAAGTGCGCCGACTCCAACAAAAAGATCGTGTTAAAGAAGTTTGACACTGTCGACAAGACGGTTGGCCAGGATGCTTCCAAGGAGGTGGTCTACAAGGATGATATCGCCAACAGCGACTGGATGTTTGGCGGAACCTATTAACGGCCAAATCAGCGCGTGAGCCGCAGAATTTCATGGTGCACAAAACTTGATGGAGATGGATGTATGCGATAGACTGCTTAGCGACTGCATGTTGGAGATGCGTCTCCATTTGATCAAATGAACAAATCTTGATTTCACTGACTAAATCGGCGTGTGTTGTCATTTCCTTGTTAAATCAATTCTTCCAGGCAACAGGCAGATATTGCCAGGATGGCTGCAGACAATCAAACGCCTGCCAGGCCAAGTTGATTGGCGTACGTGAATAGTCTGGCTGCGCTTTGGTCGGATTTCAATGATTGTGTTTTTTCCCTCGAAGGAGACAACATTATCCCAAAAGACTCTGAGAAGAAATGAGGCGAATAAAAAGCGCTAACACCAGGCGTCCCCGTATCACCGAGATCGTCCGAACATGTTGTGTTCCGTTTCCCACCGGACCACCCTTCCCCTCCCCTCCTTACGGGCACTTGATCTTGCCCAGGACCAACGCGTACAATCCTTGGGTTGAAATGGCATCACTGATACTGTCTCATGCTGGCAAGCCTTTCGCCGTTGCGGCTTCCTATACAAACAGCAGCAGACAAGTGCGGCTGCTGTTCACTGTCCCGTGGTCCATTGGCGCTGGAACGCGAATCACGCAGGTCCCGATGCAGTCTCACAATCCAAGTCAGCCGCTGATAGCAATACACAGTGTATGGTGAGTGGAAGATGTTGCGGCTCGTTCGGCTCTACATACCACACACTGACTCTGAAGACGTCCTGTGCAGCGGGTATTCCGGACAGCTTGCACTACATCCATCCAAGCAGAGCAGCGAAACTCTACGACCCCAGCGACCCCCGACAAAATCCCCGGGCGCATTTCATCCATGGAAGTAGTTATAACCAGAGGTATAAAAAGCTAGAGTACGGGTAAAGCAGCGGTATTCGAGCGAAGCGAGGCCAGCCCGCCGCAGGCGACCCCCGGTAGGGCCGCCGGAGGCATACCTCGGGTCCGCGCATCTTGTTCGCCCCGGACGGCGCTGCCGCGGGCTGGCCTCACTGCTCTTGAAATGGCATCAATTCACCCAAGCCTTGGTCATGCGTGCAGTGCTTTGGCCGTTTGCACTCGGCCAGCGTCGAGTGCAGGGAGGCCAGCCCGCTGGAGACACAACAAGACAGCACAGGACCAGAGTCGAAGCAGGTGTCCATGTGACCACCGAGCTCGATGTCTGACGTACGATGCAGAATTCGAGCGGCAGCCGGCCCCCTGCCCTTTGCCAGGCAAGTGCGGCGAACGGGATGCGAGCAGTGTCAACCTCTAAAGCGGCAGATGAGCACGCTATGCCGCAGGCGAGGACGGGTTCTGCGACCAACCCGAACTACAGTTGCTTCAGGGCATGTATGAATTCATTGCGTCTAGATACCTGCACGACTAGGCATCCTTGAGCGCAAAGCATCTCTGGCTGCTCTCGGCATCGTTCCCCCACCAGTGCGGCATCTTGACGACCTTGGCGGCGCCAAAGCACAGAAACACGAGCAGCATGTTGAAGTTGAAGCCGGCGTCAAAGGCGGCGGCCAGGATGTAGTTCCACCTCGCCCACAGCTCATACCGGTAGCGGTAGCACCAGAACATGACGACGAAGCCGCCGAGGAAGCTCGAAAAGTAGCCCGTGCTGATGTTGCCGTAGAACTTGGCCATGCTGGAGAAGAAGATGGTGGTGTTGAACAGGTGGAACTTGGCGCGGGGGAACCGGCGGTGCAGCAGGAACATGAGGACCGGCGCGCCGATGCCGAGGAGGAAGCCGTAGGGCACAACCCGGAACAGATCCTGCTGGAACAGGCGCCTGGGGCCGACGAGCACGTACTGCACGCCCATGGTCAGGCTGGTCGCCAGCTGCTGGCCGGTCCACTGGTGCGTGGGATCCTCCTTGGTGCCGGCAATGTAGTCGAACTTGGTGTCGAGCACCCAGCGGATGACGGCGTAGTCGATGGGGATGCCGATGAGCGAGCCAAAGATCTGCGAGAAGAAGACGGCCTTGGGCGGGATGTGCATGTAGTGGCCGATCTTCATGTCCTGCAGGTTGAGCTGGGCGCGGTACCAGGCGTCGCCGGCCACGGCGCCGTACACGGACGCGCCGCAGGGATTCTTCCACCCGGAGACGGCGTTGACCATGAGCCCGTACAGCAGCTCGTTGACGGAGCCGATGGGCAGCTGAAAGTTGGACAGGGCGTACAGCCAGCCGAGGGGCACGACGATGACGGCGCCCATGGCGATGCCGACGAAGTACGTCCACGTAGGTATGAAGATGAGGCCGCGCGCGCAAATGACCACCATGATGAGCAGCGACACGAGGAACAGCGCGGCGAACCACCAGACGGGGATCTCGTCGTACGGGCGCTGCAGCACGTTGATCTGGTCCTCGTACTGCTCCGTGACCTTGCGCCGGTCCTTGCGGGAGCGCCGCTCCATGAACTTTTGCACGCTCGCCTTGAGCTGGCCGTATCCGAAGAGCGCCATCCACACCAGCGCGGACGTGTACGCGGCGTAGTCAAAGAACATGTTCCAGAGGTACTGCGCACCGACGTACAGGTCACCGTGCTCTGCGAGGGCCGTCTGGTTCAGCTGCATGCTGGGAGTTAGGAGAGATGTGACGGGGTATCTGGTTCCGTTTTCTGCGAAGCTCCAAGTCAGTTCCGCGGCAAACCAAAAAGCAAGGGGGGAGGGGGGGGAGGAACTCTGTGGAAAGAAAGGGAAGAAAAGGTGTTAGTGCAGCAAGAAGCACAGGTTCAGGTGCCATCTTGTTTGTTTATTTATTTTCTTTTCCGTACCCAGAAAGACGCGGTTCGACATGAGTCCATGATTCCACTTGGCCAGATTGCCAAACTTGGCAGCCGGCAGCAGGACCCAGCAGCTGACGGCAAAGGCCAGAAACATGTTGACCTGGGTCCACCACGGCGTCAGGAAGAGACTCGAGCTCGTGGCGATGCTGGACCAGTCGAGCGACAGGTTCAGGAAGCCCATGCCGCCGAAGCCAGCGCCGACAAAGTTGGCCGCCGGGTTCCGGGGCGCGACCCAGCACAGGAAGGCGAGCGAGCCCAGCATCGGGAACACGTACTCGGGCAGGAACTGCCACAGCGTGACGGCGACGAGGACGCCAAAGAAGACGAGGATCTGCCGGCGCGACCGGGGCGACGGGTTCTCGCGCTGCTTCTTTTGCGTCTCAAACAAAGCAGTCTGGCACAGACTGTACGAGCCCACCTCATCCCCCGGAGAAGCCAAGAAGTCAGCCCAAGTCTGACGGAGCAAAGGAAAAGGGGGGGAGAGAGAGAGAGAGAGAGGCGGAAGATGGGGGGAGGGAGTGTAAAAAGAAGAGACAAAAATCACGAACGCTTGGAACCACGGATACTGCGGATCGTAAATCAGAAACTGCCGCGCCAGCGCCGCGTACGAATACCCGGTCCAGGTAATGGCCAGCATGAAGAAGACGGCCACGGCGCCGTTGACGCGCTCGCCAAAGTACAGCTCCGACATGGCGATGGGCGTGTACCCGAGGTTGTACGTGGCGCCGGACGCGGCCGAGATGGTGAGCAGCACATGCTCCTTGGTGCTGAAGGGCCCCGGGTTCAGGCTGAAGCCGCAGCGGCCGCCGGTCAGGGGCAGGCAGACGCGCCTCGCCGGCAGCACCCTCGCCAGCCAGGTGCCCAGGTAGTTGGAGGCGATCTGGACGAAGAAGACCGAGTAGGGCGCGTACGTGGTGCGGAAGTGCGCCATCTGCGACAGGAACGCGCCCGGCGCCACGAACAGCACCGTGAGCACAAAGTAGCGAAACGTCAGCGTCGGCTCCGACGTGTCGTCGTGCAGGCTGACGATGCGCCGCACGTAGCCCGGGATGTCGCGGATCCGCACGTCGTCCTCCGTCACCACCTCTTCCTGCCCGTCCGGGTTGCCGATAGTGTACAGCGTCTGCGAGGAGCCGTTGATCTCCGTGTCCTTGCTGAGGCGGTGCTCGTCGTCGTTGTCGACGTTGTTGGCCGCGGCGCCGTCTTTCTGCCCGTAGCCGCCGCCACCGTCTCGGACCGCCGCCGAGTTCTTCTTCTCCCCGTCCGCGACCGGCTTCCGGCTGCCAGACACGGCTTCCTTCTCTTCGTCCCGCTGGCCCGGCATCTTCGCCAATGAAATGTTTCAAAATGAAGTACCGTGGAGGAGGACGAGGAGCATCGTCTTATCCAACATCTTCATCAGCGGAAGGGGAGCTCGGTCCTACACGCCGACGCCTTTATATATATACACATGCCTTACGTAGGCACGCTCGCCGTCTGTCCTTCCCTGACGTTACATCCGGCGAGAAATCTGCGACCCGCTCCCGGACAACGCCTGCTGCTGACGCTGCCATGGCGAGCTTCCCAAAACCTGCCTTTGCTCTACGCTAGGGCGGACGATCAGGAACGCACCATCGACGGTCTCGTCTATCAGTGGAGCGCGACCCCATCAGAGTCGCAGCGCTGGGAGCTGACGCCATGCGCGCAGCAGCGGCGCTCGCCTGACGCGCGCTCTCCGCTCTCCCGCCCAGGCGGCGGTGTGTGTGTGTGTGTGCGTACGCGCCCCCTTCTCTGGTCTTCATCCAGCTCATTCAAGTCGATTTCTGGCCCTGGTCATGCCCGTCATCTGGCATTGCATATGCGGATGTGCGGGGAGCTCGCTCAGCCTGCGCGATAGCAGCGGTGCCTCCCAGGGCTATTTAATACCTCATCTCGCGCATCCCTCGAGCTTGCGAGGCCAGCCCCCGGCAGGGCCGCCGGAGGCATATTACGCTCTGGCCGTGGAGGATGCCTCCGGCGGCCCTGCCGGGGGCTGGCCTCGCAAGCTCGCAATGCTTCCATTGAACTGATCACTGTGCTGGCAGCAGCGTGATGCCTCCGGCGGCTGGCCTCGCTGCGCTCAATTCTGCGCCGCGGGCACTCGGGCAGGGCTTCGATGTAGCCGGCGACGCGGTGGCCGTGGACGCTCATCGCTCAGGGCCGGCTGCTGCGGAAACTGCCCGCAATGAATGCCACGCAGATCCCGGCCCTTGGGCCCCCGTTGTCCATTCTGGGCGAATTCGACAAGATGCTCAGAAATGGTGTCATCGGCCAGAGTGGGGATGTCGAACCTTTTCCGCTGTGTGGGAAATGGTTCGTCCGCCCCAAGGTGAGAACGGCAAAGTTTTCCCTCATTCGTGCCGGTCCGAGTGCGACCAGGATCCAGACTTCATTGCCGTCTATATATCATCAACACGTTCTCATCAGGTAGGTAGGTCGGGCCGCCTTGACGAGATTTGGGTTGGACGTCTTGAAGCTAGCTATGGCCATTCGCGAGCAATGCTTCAGGCGCGGGGTTTCCCGACAAGATCCGTATCTATACATATACATATAGGTACCATGCAATATAGTAGCAACGTGCTTACCAGAATGGCGGCTCGCCGCGCTCCGCTCCTGATAAATCCCTATCGCAAGTCTGATCCGTAGGCAGGGCCGTTGCCATAGTCGATGCGGTCACCGGGGACGCTCTGTCTGCTTGTTCGTACGATGCTGTCTGCATTTGTAAGCAATGTAATGCTCGATGATGCTATATCGTACGTATCGCTTCAAGCACGACAGCACTGTAGGCGTGTATAAGAGCGGACGTATGGACCGGGATCTTTGGCGCACAGTCAAGCCGTTACGCACTCGGCATGTCAACGTCACGATTTTCCGATGGCGCAATGAAGCACGCCGTAACCGAGACTTCCGACACGGCCCTGAGCCCTGTGTGCTTCCAGCCACGCCCGATGAAGACAGCATCTGCATCCGGGGCGGAGCGCGCACGCAGACGTGCTGCACGACTCTAAATGGCCGCCAGGCTCTGCGCACCCAAAGTTCAAGTCTGCGCGACGGCAGAGTCGGTAAGTGCGATCCGTCGGCTGCCGGCCGCTGACATGGGATGACCTCGTGGATGGCGTGCTCCGGTCCTACGTCCACTTGACGAGGCAGAACTGCATGGGACACCTTTGACCAGGCTCCCTGGCTTACAAAGGCAATTACAGCCCAGCAGCTCTAGCGCAAGAGGGCATTGTAGCAACAAACGGGCAGTTATACGTCTTGGTTTGTGAATATGCCTCCGGCGGCGCTGCCGCGGGCTGGCCTCGCACGCTCGAGGAGCTGCTGGTCTTGATATATTATATATAGTAGGCAGGATTGTGATCTTGCGTGGCAAGCTTGTGGCAGCGCCGCCGGAGCTCAAAATACTGCCTTTACTCGCTTATTCACGGCTTTTATATAGACCTTTTACAGGAAGGCACGGCGTTATCCGAGCTTGCGAGGCCGGCCCGCCGCAGGCGACCCCCGGTAGGGCCGCCGGAGGCATCTGTGGTCTGCACGGGCGCATCAATAACTCAAGAGCCCCCTTAGCACACACGAAGAAGCACCAGATGACGCGAGTGAAGGCAGAAGCAGAAAGTGTGTATTGCTCGGCTAGTCCTGCTTCTTGATGCGCGGAAAACTCAGCCAGACGGCGCTGACGACGGCCACAAGCGCGAGGATGATTGGCTGCAGCACCTTGACGCCCTTGCTGCTGGCGACGGCGCCGATGACAAAGGGAAAGACGGTGCCGCCGGTGCCGCCGAGGGCCATGGCGAAGCCGATGGCGCTCACGTGGATGCGCTTGGGCAGCAGCTTGGCGGTGACGGAGACGGCGCCGGGGAACATGGGCCCGAGGAAGAAGCCCAGGAAGGCGACGGCGACGGCCGACACGACGAACTGCGGGACGAGCCAGAAGAGCAGCTCGAGCGCGACGCAGATGGCGAGGTAGACGGTGAGGCAGCGGCGCTCGCCGAAGCGCTCCGTCACGAAGCCCAGCACCGCGCGCCCCAGCGTCATGCCGGCCCAGAAGCCCGAGCCCAAGATGCCGGACGCGTAGGGCGTCGCGCGGCGCACCTCGAGCATGAACGTGACGACCCAGCCCCCGAGGCCGACTGTGCGCGTGCAAGTGTCAGTGAGATCGTGCGACTGCGCCTGTCCTTTCCCTGTGCTGCGAGGCAGAGCGACAGGGCGAGGGTACAAGGCTAGAGATGTAGTCTACGCGCGCGCTTCGAGAAGAACCACGGTAGAAAGGGCCACACACTCACCCTCCACGCCCATGTAGGCAAAGAAGAAGGCGGCACACAGCCACGTCACCCGGCTGCGCACCGCCTCGCGCGTGCCGGCGCCGCGGCTGCCGGCATCGTGCGCGGCCGCGTGCTCCGCGCGGTACACCGAGCCCGGCTTGTCCCAGAACGTGGCCGCCAGGCCGAGCAGCTCCAGCACCGAGACGCCCACCTGCATCAGCCCCGTCAGCTACCTCCATCGCGAGAACGGCCACGCCCGGCCCCCAGCTCCCCATGCAGCAGGTTTCGAGCGCAGCGAGGCCAGCCCGCCGCAGGGCCGCCGG